>JARKIE010000217.1:0-164169 GCA_029378255.1 Mycena rosella | reverse complement strand
AGGCATGTTGGATGTATCAGGAGTGTTTTCGAATCAGCGGGGGTCTTGGGCTACTATATTCCCAGCCAAGTTCAATTCGGCGGCTTGAGTAAGATCGGTCGGCGTTCCAACTTCTTTCTGAGGTGGTAATTTATTTCGCCTGTATGGATACGAGACGAGACTCAGCCTTATCCGGTTCGGAATGGCGCACATGCATGCGCTGCGAAGCTGTAAACATCGGCGAATGTTTCCTTATATAGAGCCCTATGTCAGCGGCCATCGTTCGGCAGCGATCGCCGATCGCCGATCGCCAATGATGTCATTGCCATCGCGGATTGCTCGCTGTCAGCGTACGCCTCCTCGACTCCCTCCGTGGCACCTGCCCAGGTTCTCGCCCCACATTCCCACAGCGTCCACCATAAATGCAACGTTGATGGAACGCCTTTCGACTCCGGCACTTCCACCCGAGCTGGAGAGACAGATATTCGAAATCTGCGCGCTCTTTCGACCTGTGTCGATACCCAAACTTATGCTTGTCGCGTGGCGCGTCAAGCAATGGTGCGTGCTAGCCAGGTCGCATATTTCACACCTCAGACCACCCCGGGTCCAGGATTGAACCGATCCTGTATCGCACCGTCGTAATTGGTGCCCTTGAGTCCGCAACGCGCGACACCGAATTTCCGGTGTTCACCTTCGACATTCTGTTATCGGCAATCCAAAGAATACAGAAATCTTCTTCCGCAGCACCTGCGTAATCTGTATCTCGATGATCCCTCCGTCGACAACTGCCGGCGATTCTGTCTGCCTGCACCGATGTAGAAAATCTCTGGATGGCTGGAGCCAGGGAGCTCAGCGAAGCCATACTGTCGCTATTCGCATCTTTAAAAGTCAGGCATCTATACGCCGATGCGCAACCATTTGCCATGCGTATCCTCCCCCCCATCCATTTTTCTCTCAAATAACTCATCTCGAGCTATTCAATGTTGTGGACGATACCACCATTCAAACCCTTCCCCTCATCCCGCACCTCACACATCTCTCATTCAATCACCCGTCCTTCATCCCGCACTGTCTCCAGATTCTAAAAACATGTCCATCGCTCACCGTCCTCGTCTCCATCACTCCACGCTCTCTGCGGGGTTGGTATGCCGCACATGAGGCAGCTCTATCGAGGGACGTCCGCTTCGTGGGCATGTACTGCTACCATTTCACCCAGGACTGGCTCCTCGGCATCAAGACGGGGCTGGATTACTGGAGCCGCGCCGAAGCCTTCATTGCGCAACGTCGATCTGGGGAGATTGATCGTGAGTGTTCGTTCGGCATTCATGCTACCGTGATCTCATAGAACTACCGGCAGCGCTTCGGTTCGAAATTGTCGAATAATTATCAGCGACTGGGTGGTTTTGTGGCGTTTCTCGGGCTTGAAAACACACTGGTTTTGTTGCGGTCCAGGGGTTCTCAATCGTCGAGAGGGCCTGATGTCCTTCCGAAGAATATATATCCTTCAAAAAGTCCTCCGGCAGTCGTCACTCGTCTGCCAGTGATTCGAGGGGTTAATTACTTGAGTGAACTCAGTGTCCAAGTCAGTGCCTTCAAGCGCGCGCGCGCCGATGACTGCCCGACAAAACCTTCGCCAACGTGCGCTTACCCGTACTGCATCCTCTGCATACCAGCCCCTAATCCCCCGCGCCGGTATTCGTACACGACCGATCCAATCGCGAGCTGGGGGGTTCGACTCTCTCCGAGGGCATGGTCAACTGGAGTTGGATCTTTATCTTTTGCTTCAGTTCAGGCCAAAATTTCAAGACTGCGCATTCGCATGGACTCCCTTGGACTTCGGTGGTGGGACCCAGTACAGTGCACTGTCCAGGGTGCTGATGCGCGGTGCATCCCCGGGTGGATGAAGACGGGAGGTATCATGCGAGGGAGTAGTGTTCCTCCTTATTAAATGCATGCAGCCTCTTGCCTCAGGTCAAACACGTCATGTCCCAGGCAAAGCCCTCAAACTCACACTCTTCCCCGCACTCTGCCCCGTTTCCAGCGAGAGCCCTCGTCGATTATTGGAAATCGCCCGCGTTGCTTAGCTAGTTCCCGGATGATTCAAGCGGGATCCGGGCGTTCGACTCTCCCGAGGGTATGATGCACTATCTTCAAGTTTTTTACTCTGTGTGCGCCATAGCGCGGTGGGAAGGAACTGAAATTCTGCGGTTTATCAGTTTCGGTTGTCCAGAGTTCGCTGAACTGTGGTCCCTTGGTGTTCCAGAATAAAGTAGCCAACTAAACCTTTTCCCCGGGTTACCTTGCTGGATTGAAAGCCCTTGTTGATTATCGGAAATCACGCGCTGGGTATCCGCTTGTGGAGTGATTCATGCGGGACTCGTAGTGATGTGCAGGGCTCGGCTTCAAGCCAGGCCGAGCCCGGCCAAGCCCGAGCCGAGCCGAGCCCGACGCAGGGCTTGAGCGGGCCCAGGGCTCGGGCCTCAAATATTTCAAGCCCAAGCCTGGGCTTCAGGCCGCGACTTGAGTGCCCATTGCACCACCAATCAATGTCTTCAATTTATCCAGGGAAGCTTGTTCAGCAGCTCGAATCCATTCTGAAGGCTTTTGGAGCTGGCTCACCGAAAACCGATGCCAGTTGGAAAATTCAACTCCCGAGTCCGAAAATGGAAATTTGTCCGGAGACGGCTTGGAAGTGGGACGCGAGAGCGATAATCATTCATATAAATCAGTTCTGTACTCACATGGCTATCTAGAAGCCCACCACGCTATGAAATCCAAATTTAATGGCTTTGTCAGCCTAGTGATCAAGCCCGGGAAGCCCGGGCTTGAGGCCCTACCTGAGGGCTCGGGTCGGGCCTGGGATATATCAAGCCCAGGTCGCCTCAAACCGAGCCCAAACCTGGCTTCCAGGCCGAGTCGGGCCCTGAATATCGCTACGCGGGAGCTGGGGGTTCGACTCCCTCCCAGGGCATAATGATCCTGAGCCGTTTTTACTCTCATTTACTATGAAGGAGTTCCTATTTTCTGCAATGTGAGTCATTTTTTCAAAGCTACGCGCCCAATGGACTGAACGGCGTTAGGTGTGGGCCGTGTTACGACATATTTAGTTTTGATTTATTCTTTTCTCTGGGCTGTTGTTAGACTACCGCTTGCACCTTCTCTTTGGTCTTTACTATACACAAGTGTGTATTGGACCACAACCAACACCACTTCGTCCTTCATCCCAACTTGTCCGACTGCAGACGATTTCTGGGAGAGCCAATATCACGTGTACATCCCGCGCACGGACCACCTGCGAAAAAAGTATATAAGGCTCGCTCCGCCAAATAGATTCCTCAGATACATACTCATCAGGATCTTTTTACAGAAACTGACCGAGTCTCGCATTTTTACAAATGCCGCATCTTCAATTCCACTCGATGACTTTCGCGCTCACTCGTTTAACCGAGAACATGTCCCCGTGCGAGCGGGGCCTCGAGGACGTTTGGTCTCAAACTGTTTGTGCTCGCAAGGGCCTTGCGGTGCGAGGTCAGCGAGTCGAGCGTTTGTCTGATGGAATTCGTATTAGTTTTTATGTATTGTTTGCAATTCATTAGGAGACAATGCGCAGGACTGTGATCGACTACGTCGCGTGCTCCAAATGGATCTTCCCAAAAATCTCGAGCTTCACGGTTTGCGACCGGGTCCCGGGATATGATCATGCAGCGACGATTCTATGCATCAACTTGGACATTGACGTGCAACTTGTTCGCTATTCGAGCCCGCGCAAGAAGAAGAGACTTGACATCTCTCTTCCGGATAAGACGGACCTTGATAAGCTATTCATATCTACACTGGAAGCCGGCAAAGACAGCGCGAAGAAAATTGCAGCGCTCTACGGTCCCGTGGTGTCTGTAACACCCCCACTTGCGGTAACGGTGCACGGCTCCTGCTTGAATGCGGGAAAAATCACGGCCGCAGCCGGGGCAGCTGCCTACTGGGGACCCAACGCTCGGCTGAATTGGTCAGGACGAGTCCACGGAAAACAAACAAGTGCACGGTCTGAACTTCTTGGTGTCGTTCTTGCACTTCAAGCAGCACCAACATTCAAATCTCTAGTTATCTCGACTCGTTCCGAATATGCGATCCGATCGGCCGTCTATTACGCATCGCAGAACGATGCCTGTGGCTGGAGATGTGCAAATGGAGATCTGCTCAAAGTGCTCCTAACACTGATCAAAATCCGCACTGCGCCGGTTCATTTTTGTCATATCAAAAAGGATGCCGTGCACAACAACGGACACCTTCGAGATGCTAAAGCCGGGGCCTTGCAAGCCTGTGCTCTCCCCCAACCATATTCTCAACTCTCGGGTCCACGCGATGCAGACTTGCTCCCCAATAACACGGTTAGCTTAGCCGATGTACTCAAAGTTACGACGGACCTGCCCAATGATAATCTGACCGCTGAAACTCCTGTCCGACCAGCTCGTGCTGCAGCCACAGAAGGCCATCGAGGCCGTGATAAACTCGCAGCACTAAGAGACTTGAACCGTAAGAAAGTAATGGAGGCACCCTCTAGCGGGATATTCTGGAAAGAGATCAAAAGGCTTGCGGACCCGAAACCGGCTCCCATATCCGTATCCGCGTCTAGTCTCAAAGATGTCTTCGAAAAACGGCTTAATCCTCCCGAAGTTTTGCCGGGCCAATTCGATGCGGGACAGCATGGCATAAACAAAATTCTGTCAAGCTTAATTCCCGAGGCAACAGAGGATCAAACTCCGGAAGGGTTCTTCACGGAAAAATGGAATGAGGATGACATGGGACGTCTAAAAGACCATCTGCGTAAGCACTCGCTAGACAGCACTTCGGGCGAAGACCAGACATCGTACATCGAACTTCTGGAAATTCCGAATGACGACCTTGCGACACTATGCAATGAATGTGTTGCACGCCGAGATGGCCCGTCCATTTGGTTCATGACAGCTATTGTTGGGATTCTCAAACGGATGAAACCGCAAGACAATCCGGACAGCTACAGGCTTATAGCACTCGAGAGTTGCTTTTTGAAGGCCTTGACCATCTTGATCCATTGGCGCGTATTTGATTGGGCGGAGGCAAGAGGGCTGATCCCGCCGGCTCAAAACGGATTTAGACCCGGTTATCGAACAAATAATAACCCGTTTATTCTCCGCTGCCTTAATGAGTGGGCGAGGGCACATGGTCACTCGCTATATGTGGCATGTGTTGATTTTACCAATGCATTCCCCTCAACTGACCAACCCACTCTCTGGCTGAAACTGTTCAGACTCGGAATGGGTGGTAAAATATTTGATTGGTTGCGCATGCTTTACAACCGGATGGACTATTATGTTAGGCATGGGGACATGGAATCCACACACTTCAAGGCACTCATCGGACTCCTTACAGGAGATCCTGCTTCACCAATCCTGTGGAATATCTTCCTCTCCGACCTAATATTAATGCCCGATTTTGAGGATGTTTCCTTGCTGGGGTTCGAATTTCGCTACTAGCCCAGGCAGATGACCTCCTTATCGTCTCTCTTTCTGTCCGTGGACTACGTGCTAAATTATCCACCTTGGAACGGTGGTGCGCGGTGAACTTTATTCTCGTCAACTTGATCAAAACCATCATTTTGATCTTCGGAACGACCCTCTCGCCGCTCCCCACATTCCACCTTGGAAGCACGCAACTCACCGTCAAAACAGACGAGAAATATGTGGGCATCAACCTCCGAACGGATACACGAAACATTCTAGAAGACCATTATAAAGCCAAGGCACGCACTGCTCGCTACTGTGGACACCGCATCATGGCAATTGAAGACATGACGGGAAGGCTAACACCAAAGGAACTGAAACAACTATACATGGCTCGCGTAGACTGCCACCTGATCCACGGATGCGAAGTATCGCCGGACAGTGAGGACGTGCATGTCAAACAATTATGTAAAGTTCAAGTTAGCTTCATCCGGCAAATGCTCAATCTCCATAGCCGCTCCATGATTGCTCCGCTCTTCACAGAAACCGGTATAATGCCTTACGAGTTCGCCGTCTCCTCCTCGACCTCAGCCACCTCCAATATTTCCTTAGTCTAAACGACGACACTTACGCTCGCGCCGCTTTGAACAGTTCCATCGAACTTTCCGGCAAAGGTAAAAAGTCGTGGGCTAAAGATCTCATCAAGGCTGCTTCGAGGCTTCCGTTCCACTGTCCTGATCTCGCTCTAACTCGGTCTACGTCTATTCGGGACGTCGGGAACTACGCGGATCTAATACAGAAGCTCTGCATGGAATGGTTACAAGACGAAATTAACTCATCTGAAAAGCTCTACTTGCTACATGGCCGCCGTGAACCCCAAAAGGACAAAGCGCCGACTCAAGTTACTTCCTGCATGCGGCATTACTTGTCAATGGTGATGATTCAGAAGCACCGAGAGGCTCTAACTTCTCTGCTGCTCTCAACTCACCTGTTGGCCGTGGAAGTCTTGCGTTACGTTGATCATGCGTACGCACCAGTGCCCCGATCGGATCGGCTGTGCAGGTTCTGTAAAACAGATATTGAGACGCCCGAACATGCCCTGATCACCTGCCAGTCCTCGGACCCGTTGGTTGAACTTCGAGCAATTTTCTTGGCTAAACTCTTCTCTGATCTCCCAGACCTGCAACGCCAGATGGCGGAACTTTCAAATGTAGAGTTCCTCAAAGCCATTGTTTATCCAAGATTGACGATCGCCCTGGTTGCCAAGTATGCGTATGATGTCCTACAAATATTCTACGCCGTCCCGTGTTCCGCTTGCGTGCTTGAGAGCTTAACTGAGTTGATGTGCTAACCTTATTTCGTCTTTTAGCGTTCCTTTGGATCTACGGCGGCGAGCTGGACGTTTCGACCGAAACCTGCGACCGTGAGCTCGTCCGGAGGAATTCTAAGAGGCCCAGGGGCGATGGTGTATATACTAGTGCCTGTACATCGGGAAAATCCCTGGAACCGGCGTTCATGAGTTGGACCGTGCCGTGTAATGCTACCTACCTACCTACCTACATTTGTTTTTTGCTTGCATAATTGCCATCGATTCTGAAACGTAAAAAGACTTCCTCCGTAACTCCTGCTTTGCCTCTGACTCGATCTGGTTCGAGTAAAGTATCCACGTCCACGTGGATTCTTTACTTTCTATCCATGCGCATCACTGAATTTTACGCGCACCAGGATGCAAGAGGAACCGTGTCCAATTTACTTAATTCTTGGTGTTAAATGTTTGAGTAGAGAGCCCTTGGCGATTACTGGAAATCACTGTAACAGTTAAGCTTTACTTGATCCTCATTTCCACGCACACTATTTATTCTCCCCGAACTTTCTGTTGATCCCGACTTGACGTGACTGCCGTCGCCAAGATATCACTTTCATTAATTTGATTCTGACTCGACATGACTACTGTCGTTACGATACCACTCTCCTTGATTTGTTTCCCCTTTCCTTCACCTGTGAACCCCTAATTTCCATAGTATATAAGCTTGTGATGTCCGTAGTTAGTCCCTTGGCCAATATTATCACTATGCCACTCACCTCGTTGGACTGACTGACTGACAATCTTCTTGTGCCAGAACTAGCCGGCTGCTCTCCGTCACAATCACCCGCCTCACTATTTCTTGGAGAATTCCATAAGTAAGAACTGGGTTCAGCTCCATTATGCTTTGTCTCCGTGATTTTTTCATTCTGTGTGATCCACTACTATGTAGTCCGGAGGGACGGAACTGTCCGGCTGCGATCAATTCTGCCGCTCATCAGAGCTGGCCCGGTGAATTTATGTCCAGGAATTACAGTATCAACTAACACACTTCCCCATGATACCATGCTGGGTAGAAAGCCCTTGTCAATTATTGGAATCACCTGCAGCAGATAAACACATTCCGGAACTGAAAGTGAGAGCTGGGGGTCTGACTCCCCCTGAGGGCATAGATGGTGGAGAGCATCCCTCTTTTTTTCCCCATCATGAGGTGTTGAAATGGTGCACTTGGGTGCAGCCGTGGAATCAAATCTCTAACTCAAGTGAGCATAGCGAGCAAATCATTAACTCAATCCAATTAAATCTCAAATCTCATAGCTAACGTGTGTGTGTGCTCGGGGAAGTAGGGTACATATCACCCCTCAAGTAGAATTCAATATCAGATTTCAATGGGACGCAAAGCAGCTCTGAGCTAATGACTCCAACTGGCTCTTACAAGGGTGTGAGCAAGAACACTAGTGGTATATTTTCAACACAGTGAGATCTGAGCTTAAAGCGTTGAAGAAATGTGTATGTCTAGCAGGGGTTCTGAGTTAGTCAAGTAAAACCAAGTCCCGAGCTTACAGCTACTAGGGTGCAAGGAGTTCAAGACCGTACTAAAGATACTGCAGGCTTCAAGTTGCAACGAGCACTTATGCAGTTCTTATTCCGAGCCAATAGGCTTAATTCTCTGGTTCAGATTTGAATATAACCTGTTTTATTCTGTCTCGAGTTTGCCCTGAACCCGTAAAATGGGGGGGGGGGAGTTTACTGGCCTACATACAAGCTACTGTACTGCTTTATACAACTTCTGATAAATATACATGGAGATAATGAGTTGCTCAGTCAGCTCTAGTCAGCATGACTACAGTGTTCGGAGTTTCGGGCACAGACCAAATACCCCGATTAGGGTATTTGACCCATGTTCCGCCCATCATGGGAGCCGTTCTTGGTATTCCAATGTCTTGATGTTCTGTTGTCTCCCCTGAGATGGTCCAATAATATATTGCACCATATGGGTTTTTTGTCTGGGCTATGGGAACTCAGGAGTTGACCTGAGAACCCTGTTAGGAACAATCTGTCCTTCTGTTCCGCCCGATCCGCCATGACAAGTTACGTGAGCACCGAGGCAGAAGGCTGATGCTCGAGTTCAAGTTTCTAATTCCTTCTTCTGCATGAGCTAATCCACTCTCAATAGGTTTTTATTCTATCCCTTTGATATGTGTGAAGCACTCCGGCTGGTACTGCTGGTACAAATACCACAGCATTCTTGTTGACCTTTGCCTTAGCTGGGTCAGGTTCGCGAATCAAGTCCCTTTTTACAACCACTGTCATCACGTTACCTGCCCACTGATTTATGCTAGCATTATGGCTTCAGTGTGATGTACCCCTCCAGGGAGAGTGAACATCCTCATAACTCTGTCTTACTCGGGACTTCTGAGATAATGAAAATAGCAAAGTTTGCTCATTTCGCCCATGCTTTTGTGCACAGCATATCAGTGTATCACGACCAAGTTTGGCGGCTGCCAGGCTCATGCCGCCATCTGGTCCGATGATCAGGAAAGCACTCATGATTACTCAATTACAGTCCTGCACGCAGATGTTGACTATTTGCAGCCACAAAACCCTGTATACTCCTGCAGTTTACAAACAGTGCCTGTCGCAGCAGTGTTTCCCATGGTCGATTTATGCGCCAGACCCAACGATGCACTCACTTACCCGGGATCCAATTCCTTTACCACAAGCCCTCGTTGATTATTGGCAGTCACCCGCGTCAGAAAAAATGCATTCTTTCTAGAACTGAAGTGGGAGCTGTGGATTCGACTCCCTCCAAGGGCATGGTTAGTCTCATTCAGTGCCTGTTTATCTCAATTTAACTTGCTGTGTGAGGTATTCCCTGTTGGTTATCTCCAGTGTTCGCCCAACTGTGTTCCCTTGGTCAAGAAGTTATGCGCCCAGAATACGGTATCCAACCACCTACCAACTATCTTCGCCGTGTGCCCATGCTGGATAGAAAACCGTTGTCGATTATTGGAAATCACCAGCCTCAGATAGACGAGAGCACGCGCAACTGAAAGTGGGAGCCGGGGGTTCGACTTCCCCCAAGGGCATAGATGATGGAGGTATCTCTCTTTTTGTCTCCATCGTGAGGCGTATCATGACCAAGTTCGGAAGCTGCCAGTCTTATGCCATCATCCGTCCGACGATCAGGAGAGCACTCATAATTATCTGATTGCAGTCCTCTGCGCAGACATTCAGTATTCGCAGTCACAACCCTGTAAACTCTGCCAGTTTGCCGTCTTCAACCAGTGAATACAAGCCCTTGTCGATGGTTGGAAATCATCCGCTGAAACGCTGACTATTGAACCACAGGTGAAATAAAGTGTGTAAACTGAGCACAAAAGTGAACAACCAACAACACCAACAACACACAACAACTCAAACGATCAAACATGCAAGTTCGGGTTCCTACCAGGTATTAGGCAGTGGCAATTTGGGACTTTACAACACACAAGCAGTTTTTAGCTAAAGGTGACTTTCGGGACGACCAGACCGTTCTGAGCGCTTAGCACGACCTCAAAGGTAAGGAGAGTAGAATTGGGGCAACAGGGGTTTGGAGTTACTTCCAAGGTGATCTTAAGATCAATAGGTTTTGTCTGGCACTTATATTTGGTAACTGGCTTGATAACTATGGCAAAGTAACGATGAAGGTTACAGCTCCACAGAAATCCGATGTTCAACTTGTTCTCGCCTATTGGTAACTTGTAACTTGCCCTTGATTAGTCCTTTCAAACTTCTCAACTTGTCTCGCATTCAAATATCAATCGAAATCGAATTTATTCCCACAATGTAAGCTAACTGAAAGAACTAACAGTTCCTAGAGTTGTGCCGAATAGAGTCTAGACGTTCCCACACAGGACCTAGCTGGTAGTCTTGGTCTCTGGGTAAAAAAGGGTAGAATCCACTGGCTTCCTCCTAGAGAACTACGGCTATTTATACAAATGAGAGATCTAAATAAGGAAATCACAATATCTGGTCACAAAATAATACAAACGGGTATTCAGAACTTGTCGGATAAATGGTCCTTCGCTCACACAGGGGGAAAAAGCCAACACATGCGGAAACGACATGCGTCAAGCACATGTCGTCTGCACTTGGTCGCACCCCAGACCGGTGATTGACAAAGGTTTCAATCACCTCTTTGGCACCTTTGTTTTTTCTTTGAATTTGCCCCGAAAAACAAAGGGCAAAAGAGGGGATTGAAATCTTTGTCAATCACTGATCTGGGGGCGCAGCCAAGTGCAGACGACATGCGCTTGACGCATGTTGTTTCCGCATGCGTTGGCTTTTGCCCCTGGTGTCATTCAGCTGCGAAACTGGTCCTGTTGAAAGTTAGTTCGCGAGAAAATGGTATATTTATTATTTTAATGGTGGCTGAGACCTCTGTCCTCAGTCACACCAGGAACGAACCGCATGGCATGCTCCATTCTGACTCGAATCCGCAGCTGCTGTGCTGCAGATCCCATGTGTTTAATGACAGCTCCAGATGGTTTCTGGGCTTTAGATAAAACGAGTGCCTAGACCTGGGTGATCTCTATTTAGCCGTGCGGAGTTGCTGTTCTGCTGGCCCGATCATCGGTCCGGTTAAACCGTTGACACTTCCTGTCAAAAGCCTGATCGGCTTTATCGGGAAGTGTCGGACTTGTCGCCGCACGAGGTCGCTTTGACCGCCGCAACGTTGTGCAAACTCTAATTATCTCCCCAGTGTATTGGCCATTGTCTAGATGGCGTGCAGTAACTATCTCCTTGGTGGGATCATGCAGGCGAGTCCCAGTTCCTCACAGAACGGATGGATGACCTTTCGCTAAAGGTAGTATAGCTGCTTGGGAATCTGGCCCATAGTGGTACCGTCATCACAACCGAGCGCCTACAGGTAGCACACATAGTATATCCTTAGCTAGATGTTCGGACCTCACACTAGCTCCCTGGAGCGTGATCTATTGATTTATATGGCCCTAGTGAGTGACAACAGACGCAAAATTGAAAGATTTCACGCCTGGTCACAGGGCCAGCCTATCACCGTGTCTGCTAGATCGGTTTCATGTTCAAGCGGGAGCTGGGGGGTTCGACACCCCCCGCGGGCATAGGCCCTGACGTCTGTTCCCTTTCTTTTTGTGTCAACTAGTGTCAGTCCCATCGCCCAAGTGAGTACCATGTCGCACCTTAGGCACCATCTTCCTATACTCAGGCCCAGCTTAGCAAGCGCATGTACGGGCTACAACTCGGCATATTCCGAAACAGGACTGCCTAGTTTTATCCAGAGTTGTACCCACCCGACTGACTCCCTTGTCTGCGTTCCAGTCTCTGCATGGAAGGCCCTCGTCGATTGTTGGACATCGCCCGCACTTGGTGGTGCGCCGAGAAAGTGTTTAAGCGGGAGCTGGGGTTCGACTCCCCCCGAGGGCATAGGTCGCAGATAGCCTCCCTATTTTTTGTTCCCATTGTGAGGTGTATCACGGCTGCCAGTCTCATGCCGCAATCAGTCCGACGATCAGGAGAGCCCTCATGATTATTTGATATGTTAACTATTTGCAGCCCCAAAACTCCGTCAACTCCTGTCGATGGTTGGAAATTGGGAGCGATGGTTATGTGCCGTTCAAGCGGGAGCTGGGGCTCGACTCCCCCGAGGGCATGATGATGATACATGGGATTTTTACCCATGAAGCAGTGCTATCTCCGGCTGAGCGAGCGAATTAATTTTCACCTCCAGACCTGCCTGCGGCTTATTCTGTGGCTCAATCGGTGTGGGCTTGTTTTCGCTTACCGTCCACCAGACTTGACTTCACGCACACCAGGGATCCAAAAAGAACATTATCAAGCTCGCTCAGTTCTCAGCGTTGGATGTTTGTATGGGTAGACAGCCCTTGACGATTATCGGAAATCACCCGTCTCAACTATAAACTCCTTTGGAATTGTGTGTGCGGGAGCTGGGGCTCGACTCCCTCTGAGGGCATGTTGCTCTGTAAGGGATACGCGGACGTTCGGCATTGTACACGATCCCATGATGATACAGTTGCGGCGCAGTGCGCAGCTTGCGGCGTAGCACCTCCGCAGGCCACGCAGTCCTCGCAGTAACCATTGACCCATTAGGATAGATTGTATTAGTATATATAGAGTTCTGGCTAGGTAGTTTCTTTAGTTTTCTGGAATCCAACACCTCACCCACTCAGCTTCTGCGTGAACTACTTGGCTTCTGGACGACTCTTGCGGGGTCTCAATAACCTGAATTATTGGGACCTCACATGCTCCCCCTGATTATTTTTTCACTCTGTGTGCACCGTATAGCAGGGGGAAGGAACTGCTGCTTGACTGCTGCTGCAGTTTATAAACGGCGCCTGTTGTCCAGCATTCGCCAGTGAATGTATGTGCCAGGAATGGCAGGATACCAACTCACTTCCCCTGGGTATTGTGCTGGATAGAAACCCCTCGTCGATTATTGGGAATCGCCCCGCCTCAGATTAACACAGCCATGTAGAGCTGGAAGGGGGAGCTGGGGTTCGACTCCCCCCGCGGGCATAGGTTTTCGGCCTGTCTTTTTGTTTTTTATGGCAACTAATGTGAGTCGCATCACCCGTGCGAGTATCATGTCGCATGTGGCGGCGCCATCTTCCTATGCGATGTTCTCGTGGGCCCAGCTATTCGCACGAGAACCCGACGACTCACTTCTCCATAGGCCTGTTCGATGTCTGCATCGAGAGCCCCTGGTGATTATTGGAGATCGCGCGTGGTGTGTTCGCGGTGGGGCGAGGCGGAGTAGAGTTCTCCCCCGTGGGCATGGTCGTGAAGGGTGGAATTTTCGTTGTCTGGGAACTTGAACTGTTCCAACATGATGTGCAGGAGAAGAGGATTATTGTTCGTTCGATAGCCAGGTCCCATTCTGGGTTCAGGAATGAGTTTTGCATCCGTCGAGAACTCCTTTACTCTTCTGTCAATCAGCAGAGTGAAAAACTCCACGAGACAGCATTCAAGCACTATGAGCTGATAGCTTTCAGGCTTAGTCGGGTCCTTTCTCGCCTTGAGAATTCCTGCCACTAGTGCAGCAAGCCACTTAGAAGGAAATGCCTTCTTATCAATGATAGCTTGAAGCAGCAGCAGAAGTATGGCATTCGGAATTTCTATGATGTCTCCATGAGAAAAATCATCAATACCCGAGGCCGTCGAAAGATGCTTCATAATATGCTTCTTTCCCCACTCCATATCCTCCATGGTCAATTTGCGGGAGAAGCTTTTCTTTGGAGACCCATCCTCCTTCGTCCGAGGCATGTCTCTAAAAATCTCTGCACTCCTCTGCAATTACTCCTTGTTAAAGGACGCAGGGGTCACATCGGACTCATTCATGTGCTTCCTGAACTCCTCTGTTTGCTCCTCTAGTGAGACCAGGACAGGCTTCGGCCGTGGATCGGTCCATCCACGAAGGACACACCAGAATGCCCCGGCATCTTTGCATTCAAAGATTTTATCACGCAATAGACAGGTTGTGCGCACGCCATTGGAGCCATTCAGTGGCTCTCGGATCGTGCGCATAAATAGCGCGTGAGTGGCCCCACAAGCCATTGTGGAGCCATTGATGTCATATTTTGGCAGTGGAGCCATTCATTGGCGCACGGCCGAAATGCCATCAAATGGCTCCAAGGGCGTGTGCGTAACCTCTCTAATGATTTCTGGAGAAGCCAAACTCTTTCACGTCCACTGTGATGTTCAGGAGTTCCCTCTTGGACCTCATCCTCATCCGCTTGGTCTTTCCAGTCCCTCGACTTGGCAGCAGCCACCTCCGGCAGCGCTGTGGAGACCTTCGGGGTGTCTATACTTTCTGCTTCTAAGCAAATATCATCCCATGGATAATCCAACATTGGCTCATAGTCATCAGCAGGCTGCGCATTTTTTAGGCCCTCTTGTGCCAGCTTCCGCACTGCATCTGCGCTATGATTTTGGCCATCTTGCTCCACCCGATTAAATCGTGTTGGCGCCAAGCGTTTCGACAACACCAGAACAAGATCTATGATGGATATTGGCACTTTTGGGTAGATAGGCAATTATTTACCTCGTGTTTTAGCCTACACGCCTCTGTGATGGATATTGGCTTATTTCGAGTCATTTACCCTCCATGAACTCTCGGTTGCGCAAGAACAGCTAAATTTATTGAACATCGCCGAGATGCCCGAGACAGTTCCACAGGCTCGGGCATTTCCTCGGGCACTGCTCGGTCACTGCTCGGGCACTGAGTCATTGCCTCGGGCATGGAGTCACTGCTCCCCAAATCCACTCGAGTCAGTAGCTATATTTAGAGTAGTTCTACGTACGTATATTACGAGTACTTAAGGTAATCGTTATTTAATCAATCAACATGAGGTTTTTCAGGTCTCGGTGAAAAGTGTCCCAGCTCAAGATTGCAATGCAAAATAGGGGCTGTGCTATTGTATTTAGTGGCTGTGTTGAATGCATAATAGTGGCTGTCCTTTAAATCCGCTTCAAAATCTGTGAAATTATAGTGGCTGTGTTCATGCTTTGTAATTAGGTGCCAATCATCGGTTGCGTTCGAATACCACCAGGTGTCTTTCTTTTTTACAATTTTTCATCTTTGCCTCTCTCACGCACTTGAGCAGTTCTTTTTCAGCAGATCATTTTCGGAATGCATCCTTGTTGCTCCCATCCAATTTTCAGTGTGCAAATTAGCCTGTTACTTCTGGTGTGCATTGAGGTCTATGTGGCTGTGTCTGTATGTTTGGTCTCAGCAGATTTCCCTGCGGCCCTCCACCCTTCCATTTGCAACGGCAACTTAAATCAGGCCAGCCTGTGATTGTGTATATCAGATATATATGCCTACCCAAAACTGGCCAGTGTCCGGCCATGTATCGCGCGTTCAGGTCGATACCCGCCAAAATCTGTCGTGGACACGTGCAACTTTCTCACGATGGTTGCTATCAGAGACCAGGAACCCGGCCACCCTAGGTAGTCAGCCATTCATATACTGTCTACTCGACTTTCTCAAGAATTTGGCTTGGGGGAGGAAGTACAACCTCCGATGCTGGTCTGTGCCAAATTTGGAGGCAGAATGATAAGTTGATGGCAACATTTTGTTAACTCCGAGTGGCCGTCACGCCCATTTCTCCACCAATTCTGTATCCATCCACGACTTTTGGGGGTCGTCCTGTTTGTCTCCTTCTGGGAAATCATCTAAGTCATTGATATCCTTCAAAAATGGCAACAATGATTCAACCATTAAATAAGGAGTTCGAAAATTAGGTACTGGAGGTGGAGACTTCGGTTAATGAGGTCTGTGTCCAGTCACCATCGCTGGGGCATTCAGGGTCTTCTGTTGAACTGTTGCCATCTGTAATTCTAGAGAGAAAAAAAAAACCATAAGTGCGAGTTTGCCGGGCCGTGCCGCGGCCTTCACCCCAAGTAAAGGGAGCTCTTCCTCATGTAAGGAACATCTAAAATCTTACCACTGCAATACATCATCGCCATGAAGCGCTAGCTTTCCCACTGAGGATATTACCACTGAGCTACAGTCTTTGCCTTGCACAGCAGGTGTATTTCTTAGCAGAGCAGTCCTAAGAACTACGTGATATTCCGTCGTTCATGTCTAGTAAAGTTTTGCACTTACTATTCGGCTGCTTGAGTACTACCCGCGGTGAGCGTTAGCTGTTTTTATAGGGATTCTGAACCATTTTATTCGCTTGCTGCTAGACAGCATATTTCTCACACGCTTCGGCAGCGCGCGAAGCACAGATCTATTACAGCCTCGTATTTAGTATTTATTTCTCACGGTTCAAGTCATCGCCTTTCTGACTCAGGTCCCACAATTCCAGTGCTTGGCAGTGCAGGTTGGAGTCACTTCGAGTCAGTCTGAGTCATTTGATTGTGACTCACTCAGTAGCTAGCAGTATATAAGAGGCTTGACCTCTGCTTGTATCAAAATCTTAGCACTCTACTACTTGCAATCCAACCACTGTGAAACCTTCACTTACCGCTACCTACGTGATACTCAACCCGGGCCGCCAGCGCTCATCTATTCTTTTTGCTTTGACAGCGGCCTTACATATTTGAACTACGACGCTAGCTCTGGTTTAAATCTAAGACTTCATTGGTGAAAGCTTTTGTGTGACTGATTATATAAAGGTTCCAGTATTTGAACCCAAATATAAATCATATTCCCTCTCGGAAAGGTATTACATTCAGTAAGACCAATCCATTCAAGGTTATCGCTTACCCCGCGATACCCATTTCTCTCACAAGATCCTTTAGCAGATCACCATTCGGGCTTGACCACCCCAGCTGTGAGTTCTTGTCAGCCCAGTGATACACATGCCGTATGACATACTTAGACTTTGTGAATATCATTAAAGAGAAGTGAGGATTTGCCTCTCGGACTGCTATAAGAACTGCATATAACACACTGCACTATTGCTTATCAGAGGTTAGGGTGCTGGGCTGTGGTGGGCATCATGATCATGGATTTACAGCGACCCACAGGTGGTGTGCTTCCTGTTTTTTTCGCAGCGCGAGTAGTCACCTAAATTCTGACATGCCTGCGGGACGGCGGCAACATGCAGGAGGAGCACCCGCTTGCGGCCCGCAGTGAACGGGTCGCCTTCGTTACCCGAGCTGGCTAGCTCTTGGGGGAAACACAAGGGGTAGTCAAGACGAAACCGTCAGCATCAACCCAAAACCTCCCATCAGGACCCCGAAACCAGAGACCACCTCTCGGCCGTGATCCGGATAAAGCGGGTAGGGCCGACAAGCGGCACGGCCCGCTACCATTGCTAAGTAATGGTCATTTTAAAGGCCAGTCTGAAGAACGACAGGAGTCGTGATATGAAATATGGGCGGCCCAAAGTTCGCTCGGTCAACGTCGCGGGCGTCCCGCGACGTTGACCAGCTCACATTGGAAGTAACCTAGTTACTGGACTTAAGATACCATAATTTCTTCTCGCAAAGAGCGGAATCGGGCGGAGAAAGTCGGGCAATTACACACCAGGAATGACAAATGGGTTACCAAAAAAAGGCGAAAATGTGATGGTCCGCCAAAATCCACTTTGATCGTGCACTACATAAGAATCCGTACCTAAAGGCAGCGGGAATGCCTGATGGATTCACTCGGCTACTGTTGGGTTATATTTCCTGGAGCCGCATTGCAAGCTCACCATTAGTAGGGACATGTTCAATATATTTTATTATATATAGGTGCGATATTCTTTTAAACTAAGAGAACTTTTGAAGCCCTCGAAAGATATAGATCCAGTAAGGAGTCGAGGATATCAAGTTGCGGAACACTATATACTAAGAGGAAGCGAGAGTTATAGTACAGTGTAATATGCCTTATACTTACTCTGATTCTTGTTTCTGCGCGCATTCGAGTCCATTGTCATGAGAAAATTGGTATGATGTAATGCTCCTCCCGGCCAATCGAAGACTCAGGATAAATTAACTATTAGTGGTGGAAAGCGGGCAATATTTATTTCACAAGTGATCCCATGGTCTACCGGTTATACACAACGACCTGGGGATTCAAAACGGCTCAAATTCCGCCTCCGGTCCCAGAGGGGCCAGTGTTAGGACCCCAGGCACCATCATGTGCGCGCGGAGTCCGGAAATAAGGTTTCCGTGACCCCTTGGGGAAACGCGTAGTGCCTTGCGTACGTAGGCAAACACATACAGCTTAAAAAAGCGCCCAATATGTGCTTTGACGATGGATGATGGTTGACGACTTCAGGGCGACCGGATGCGGTCAAATACAACGTACGGCTGTTCTGTTCTAGCCGGGGGGCGAGGTTGGAGTGATTTTTTCTCTAAACACCCCTCTCATATGTTTTGGGCTCCCTGAAGGTCTATGCCAAACCATATGGTCGCGGGGGCCCAGCTTCACATTCCTGGTCTCAACGATCATACATTCATCAGATGAGTAACTGCTGCGCCGAGTACGGGCATCATTCCTTTAGTTCCGGATCATTAATCGACTGATTCTGTTTCCGCTGGTTCCAAATTTGTGGTGCATTTCGCCGCATAATCTCGGTTCCAGATCTTTACGGGGTTCGGCTGCGGAGCCTGAAATTTGGGGCACATCAATCAAAAATCCACCAGCAGCTATCACCCCGTAAAGATCTGCTGCAGTTTGACCGTGAAACTTATGCTTGCTGTTACATGTCATATATGTCACATTCGTCCTCGACAGAAATCTTGAGCATTGAGATACTCTGGGGCAGAAATAAAGTCATATGAAGCAGCCGGAAGCCATAGAAGGTACCCAAAAAGAATTTGATGCGCTCGGGAGTAGCTAAAACGCGCTGGAGCATCAATAGGTCGAGCTATTCTATGGTATCATTGATAGTTGGGAGAGAATAGAGCTGGTTGACGTGTTCTTTACCCAGAGAGAACTGAAGGCCAATTATATCGAGGTGATGGATAATTTTCTGCGGGATGTGGATCATTACCAGGCCCATAAACTGAGAAATCAGGGGTACATGGGTGCGGAAACATACCCTCGGGGCGGCTAAACGTGCAAAAAACTACCCAGGACTGTGCATGCAAACTAATAGGAGTATTCTGATAGCGTAGTCTCAGTGTGTGGTGCATCCTTGAGCCCGTATTCTGAACATTCAGGGTTGATGTGGAAAATGAATTACATCAGCAATACCACTCAGAAAATTACGTGGACAACTCAGAGGAGCTTAAATGCATAACGGGAATGCTGACACGAAGTTCTGGATCCAACCGAGCAAATTTGGAGGTGAGCCCATTATTTTGTGGCGGGAGATTGACGCAAGCACAGGTTCTACGGTTAAACTGCACCAGACGTTATGGCAGTGAATCGCCATCATATTTTTATCAAAAACTGCCTCGGATCATCTTCCGAGGTTCCGATATCTCCGGATAGATTATATGGCTCCCGCGAGCGCAGCGAGCGTTGGGGATTCACTGCCCCTATAGCGTCTGGAAACGAGACTACACCAGACGTTATAAGACAGTGAATCGCGATCACATTTTCATCAAAAACTGCCCCAGATCATCTTCCGAGGTTCCGATATCTCCGGATAGGATTCTGTTGCTCCCGCGAGCGCAGCGAGCGATCGGAATACACTGCCCTATAACGTCTGGAAACGAGACTAGCGGCCGCACCGATCATATGGCGTTGCCCCGCTACTATAAATCCCAGCCAAGTTTTGGCAGGCAGCACTAAACAACTGGAACTTGGATTGACTGGGACAATGCTCACGCCGTCATTCCTCCTTCTCTCTCTCTTCGTCGCTGGGGGGCTTGGAAAGCTTTATGAGGATGTCGCTGACCTCCCCGGTTTCAACTACGATTTCGTGATCGCTGGTGGTAAGTCGCTGCCGCTCAGATACCTGCCCAAAACTCATTCTGTGGCACAGGTGGAACGGCAGGCAACGTCCTCGCGAACCGCCTGACGGAAAACCCGAACGTGTCGGTTTTGGTGTTGGAAGCCGGCGTTTCGTGAGTATATTTTGACTTCCCGGTATGCCCCTCCCCTAATCCATTGTGAACAGAAATGCAGGGATCCTGCCCTCGGAAGTCCCTTTCCGATTGGGTGAACTCTTCGCCCCCACCGTTTGGAACTGGAGTGCGTCGCTATCTCCGGTGACTGTAATCGGAACTCATCTCGTCCCACACAGACTACACGTCGACGCCGGGGACGGGTCTACTTGACCGGGTTCTTGGAGTCTCGAGAGGTCAGTTCAACTTCTCCGCCACAGATGCTGGAGTATTGAATACCGGATAAGCGCACTTTCTCGGAGGATGCAGTGGACACAGTAAGCGAACATTCCATTTTGCGCTCATGGCCTTGTTTTAAGAGCTTTCATAGACGGAATGGTGTACACTCGCGGCGCAGCGGCCGACTTCGACCGTTATGCACAGATCACGGGTGACCAGGGTTGGTCATGGAATAACATCTATCCGTATTTCTTGAAGGTGCGTACTTACAAAGGCATCTAACCTTGCTGAATTGACCTTGGCCACTAGACCGAAAACTGGTCCTCGCCGGCCGATCATCACAATACGGATGGCCAGTATAATCCTGCCCTCCACGGAACAAACGGCCCCGTCTTTACCAGCCTGAACGGCTACCCGTATACTCAGTTCGAGCAAAACGTCATCGCGACGACGAAGACGCTGCCCCAAGACTGGCCATTTAATCTGGACATGAATTCTGGAAAGCCTCTCGGCGTCGGTATGTCGTGCACCCCCCATATCCTCGCCCATTAACTAACTCTTGATAGGATACCTTCAATCTACAATCGGGAATGGCGAGCGCAGCACGTCTGCCACTGGATATCTGGCCCCACAGTACATTCAGCGGTCGAATCTTCATGTCTTGCTCCATTCGCAAGTGTCCAAGCTTGTGAACTCTACAATGAAGAACGGAAACGTGAGCTTTGGTGGAATCCAGTTCAAATATGGTGCGTACTGTATCCAGCCGGGCGTTATGTTCTAACATTTGTTCGTAGGAAACTCGCTCTACACCGCCAAGGCAGGCAAGGAGATCATCCTCTCCGCTGGCGTGATCGGCTCCGTGCAGATCCTCCAGAACTCCGGAATCGGCCCGCAGGAAGTACTCAGCGCCCAAAAAGTCCCCACGCTGTTGAATCTCCCGAGCGTCGGGAAGAACGGGACGGATCACCCCTTCTTCAGCATAATCTGGACCGTTAACTCGACGCGTACATACGAGGCTGTCACCCGGAACACAACCGCCTTCAATGAGGCTCAGGCACAGTGGAACCAATCGAAGACGGGGCCGTTGGTGACCTCCCCTCTCGGAACGCACATCGGGTGGAAGCGCCTACCCACGAACTCGTCCGCCTTCAGCGTACATGCGGATCCGAACCCGAACCCTACCGCACCGCATCTTGAGTTCGTCTTCATCCCCGGTGGGCAAATCGTGCGTTTTCTCTAGAATGACTTTGCATGCTTCACATATTGACTTGCTGCAGGCGGCGGACGGCAACTCGCCATCGGGCCCCGCGGGCGAGTCCAACTTCATGACCATCGGTGTCGCGCTCATCAGTCCCGTCAGCCGTGAGTCTTTCGTTTTGTGCCCTCGAAGCAGATTACCGATTTCGCAAAATAGGTGGTTCGGTGAACATCTCCAGCAGTGACCCCTTCGCGCCTCCGCTCATCGACATGGGCTTCTTGACGAACGAGTTCGACGTCCTCGCCATTCGCGATGGTATTGCCGACGCCCAGAAGTTCGTTAGCCAGCCTGCGTGGGAGGGGTACCTCGGGACACTAGTGACAGACCTCACCCCCGCCACGCTGGAGACCACCATCCGCAATACCACGGCTGAAAGCTACCACTACAGCGGTACCAACGGCATGTCGGCGCACGGCGCCTCCTACGGCGTCGTTAACCCAGACTTCCTGGTCAAGGGCGTGACGGGACTGAGCGTCATCGACGGGTCAACGCTGGTAAGCCTGTTCTCTCTCGTATTTCGGTCACGATAACTGAGTGCAACGCAGCCAATTATCCCTGCGGCGCACACCCAGGCCGTGGTTTACGTGTTTGCTGAGCGCGGTGCCGATTTGGTCAAGAAGCGCTGGAACTTGTGAGCCTCCTGCAACTGCGGGTCTGTTCTCTCGTCAACATTCCTTTTGTGCACTCATTTGAACGATATCACCTATTTAACTCTTAGTTTATGATGAATATAGACTCCTTAATGGTTTTTGCCAGTGTCTCCCCATCTCTCGATGGAACCTCCCAACCGTGGTTGACGTCGTATTCCTTGTTGTCTCGTATTAGAGGCCCCAATTTCTGCGAGACCCTGAGTTTGATGCCAGGCATGGAAATTATTGTGCTTAATGCGATGGCCATACTCTTGTAATTATGGACGAACCGTCACTAGGCTTGTGTCTCTTGCAGTCATCATTTTCATGATGTTCGGATATATCAGACGTGAGGGTTGAAATTCCCGAGCGCTTGCAGCTAAGTTGAAGCTGAGCATACCTTGTGAAAATAATCACAATCAGGGATCGCGATGGAAGTCTGAGAGTCAGTTCTTCACAAGTTTCGTCGGCCAAATTCGCCTATACGTAATGTCCCAATTTTTTTTTGTTTGTCTACAAATTGAATCGAGCAGTGGCCATGGTCGTTCGTTCATACTGAATCGGGCTCCTTGCCTCGCGGGGCTCTTAAATGAACACAAACTGAGCTTTTGGGCCTCTCCTCCGGGTGAAACCATGAACCTCGCCTCCTAGAACAGTGCACTGTCTCAGCCCGCCGCCGTCATGGAAGATTTTCGTTGTCTGATTTATCTTATCTAGGTCTTATCTTGATCTTATCTGTTTATCCATCAGTCTTGTGGAGAAGGAATTGAATTGTTCACCACTTTGCGCGGGATTTTCCCCCCGAGGTCCGACTTTGCGCGGCTTTTGAGCCGCCTGACTTTGCGCGGTTTTTCTTTATTTTGCGCGCTTGCGTGATCTCCTCACTTCCCGCAATACATGTAGGTCTTCTACTTTTGTGCGGGATTTCACTCAAACAGGCTTGAATAGCACGGAAATGTGATTTTAGGTGATGTGATGTGCGCGGAATTAAATGTGCATTTGGACACTCATAGTCTTGGCACATACCTTCATTCAATTCCGCTCTACATCGCCAATTTCCAAACGGAGGGGTTGCGGCATTTGTCCGTTGGACAAACCTAATTGGCAGTGTATATTTGTTAGATCCAGCTTCAATCATCTCGCGCCTCCCAATTGCTCAAAATCTACCGTTGGCCGATTACAGGCGTTAAAGCTTGGCCCTCTCACCCGATTCTCCCGAGGTATATCCAGCACGGAGGGCTCTTCGAAGCAAATTTGTGGAGGGTGTCTTCGGAATCAAATCTACGAACTCCACCCCACCGACGAACCGCTTGTACTTTGCCTTATTGTCCGCAATTTCCTGCCCCAGCAGGTCAAACTCAGGGTCTCGCAGAAATTGGGGCCTCCATACCTGAATCAGCGCAGCTTTGATCATTTTGGCCTCTCCCGGATCTTTGTGAATCCACTCCAACGCGGCACTGTCAAGACCACATATGCTTTGGGAACCTGCCCGCTGAATTCGTGCGGAAGGGGCACAACGCAGCAATCAGTAATATTTGGGCTGCTCGCGAGACGAGCCTCGAGCTCTGCTGGAGCGAACTGGAAGTCCCCGACTTTGATAAAGTCCTGCGATACAGCAATGAGACCGGTGAATAGGAAGTTCCGACCGAAATCCCACTTGAATGCGATCAACGATGTGGAGTTCGCCATTTTCGTCAAAGTGAACTTCGTCACCACTGCGGACCCAACTGGCCGGACAGGTAAGGCTCACCCTCGATAGAATCTAGGTTCCGGCTTACCCGTCGAGGAATATTTCTTTTGAGCTAAAGCAAATCATTCAGTACAACAGTCAAATTTTGGAGAGGATCTCACATTTTCTCGTTGTTCATGTAATGGGTGGCAAGAGAAGGGCCAGTAACATAGAGCTCCCCAATTTCTTCTATACTGGCTCGTGATCCGTCGGAATTTACAACGCGAGCAATGAATCCAGGTAAGAGATGGCCCACGGCATCCGTCGTCACGCGGCGATTCAACGGTGGCATAATCAATATCCCTGTGAGCTCCGTCATGCCTAATATATTTACGGCGAGGGTCAACTCAAGCTTCGGAGGAAATTAGTGACGTACCGTATCCCTGTTTAACAACCGCTTGCGGAATGATTTCTCCCATGGCTTGTGCTAAATGAACGCTGAGAGGGGTGCCTCTAATAAAAACCAGGAGGACGTTCAACAGGTCTGCATCCTTAAACTGATGCCTTGCAGAAGAGGGTCAGTATCGGGGGAATCAACCTACAATCCTCGTGACCCCGGACCTCAATAAAAGTCGAATAAGCCTACGACAGGTTGGTGACTTTGTATCTTTTAATGGTGGCCAAATACTTCTCGAAGTTGAACTTGGGCATAATCACAACGGTCGTCTGGACAAAGGTTCAAATGAGAATGTGAGACCGGCCAAACGGAGGGAATTTGATAACCAGAGAATAACATGTAATGGAGCTTCGGTGGACGTCATGAACGGGATGCGGTCGAAAATACGCCGAGGAAACATACATTTATGAGGAGGCCAAAGATATTGGCATCAGCTCAATCTTCGACCTGCGAGAGAGGCATAATCACGTACGGAAAAAGGGAAGAACTATGGGTAACATTAGTGACCCTTCTTCATTCAACGAGAGAAGAGACCCTACCCACACAAGAAACATTTCCTGGCTTGAATCTTCGCTGAACAACAGGAACGGATATGTCAACCACAGCATCATGGGCAGCGGTTTGAATGATGTTTGAAATGAACTACGAATCACTGCGTTCCCTGAGGTCCTACACCTAACCTGTGTGTAGGATTCCTACACAGACCTACACACAGAGCTGTGTGTAGTCACACTACATACATTGTTTTTAGATCAGGGTAGGTCTGTGTAGGTAATTGTAGGTCCATGCAGGTCAGTGCAGGTATGTGTAGGTCTGCGTAGCGGCCTACGTTAACCTGGACTAACCTGAACATGTGAGGTTTAATCCTGAATCGATGCTACAATTCCTCCTGGTGGACATTGAACTCAACCAGCATCAACATTGAACCCCTTGGTGCTGCTGACGATTGGCGAGGAAACACTTCCGCTCATGTCTGCGACATAGATTTGGCAGGCTAACTAGTCATCTTTCAATCTGTTCTCTAAAAAATTGGATCCAGTCAGCATGAAGGTTGGTGCTAACCACGTCGTGGCCTGCCTTGGTCTGGGACGGGCCAAGGGGCTGATCAGATTCTCTGGAAAAGTATGTATGAGAGCGAGCACTTTCTCGCTGATCCGACAGCGACCCCCGATGCATCGACGAATATGGGTGTTAAAACAACGAAAACCGGCGAGGATTGGATGGTGAAGATGGAGGAATGAGAGCAAGGTCAAGGCGAGTGGCTCTCCGTCCCTCATCCCGTCGACCCTGGCACGAAACAAAGCTTAAAGCTGATGCTCTTAAAATCGCATTGATGCACTCCGTAGAACGGCGGAAATTGGACGGAAATATGTCCCCTACAGTGAATACACCGCGAAAAAATCCGGAGGATAGAATCAAGGCAGTTAATATGTCCTTAGACTCAAGTGTCGGTCAGTGTAGCTGAGTGTAGCCAGGTGTAGGTGAGGCTATGACTTCTAGGCACACCTACGCTGATCTACGCTGATCTACAACAAGGTGTGTTTAGAGAAACTACACAGACCTACGGCACAGCTGCTAGAACCTCCGAAGATATTAGACTAGCTGTGTGTAGTCGTCCTACACAGGGCCTGCATAGTCCCCTACGCTCAGCTAGCAGCAGCTGCTAGAACCTTCGCAAACTGAGTGTAGGAGCGGCCGGAACGCAGTGATTAATGAGGAATTGCAACCATTTTGGGAACTCCGGTCATTCCGCTGGATGTAAAGTACAAAGCAGCCTTGGTTTTTCCCTCTCCGGGTTTTAGCTGGGCAGGGGGAAAGTGACGCTTTGATCAGTCCTTCATCATTTATTGAACAGCAGGTATTTAATCCACAAGATAGGGCTACCGGTGCCCTCCTAGCTCTGACGAGTGTTTTAAGCAGTCTTATTCCCCAAAGTCTTCTCATACTGAGCGGCATTTTTCCTTCGGCTTTCTCTGTGCGCTTTTCTTATCTTTGCATATCGGAGAGAACAAGGAAATGTTCTCTTCGAGGCTACGTGTATGCTGCATGTCTACGCATGATGATTTACGTACGTGTTCCAACAGAAGCGCGCACAGAAGGAGCACATTAGTTCAACTTGGAACACGGCTATCGTTTTATCAGTCCCACTCACATGTATGAGTTGGTGAGTACTACCGTCCGGTTCGCCATCTCAACACAGTAGGCGGACTTACCACGACTAGGTCGATCGTCAGTTTTGTGTGCTTCCCGGCATCAGTTGGTTGTAGCGTTTGTCTACGAGAGACTATGAATGATCTGTGGTTCGAGTCCCAATATCAACAACATCCCCGCAATTTCACAACTGCACTGGTCGTTTGGACTCCACTATGTACGTACACACCAGCGACAGAAAATGCGTGCCTCGACGAAATCGAAGAGCAAGTACTCCAATTGACTCACTTCTGCCTGCTGTCCATGCCTGTGTACTCTGTGGAAGCCCTAGTCGACTGCGTGAACTACGTGGGGCAGTAGGTCCGAGCACCGAGAGCAATGAGCACTGTGGTACATCTCTGCATAGAATGCCCTTGTCGATTATTGTAAACCGTCCGAGTCCGGTAGAGTTTGGCTAGAGTGGTTTCCTGCTGAACCGGGAGCCGAGGGTTTGACTCCCTCTCAGGGCATGCATGGACCTTGACTGTCGTCTTTTTTTCGTTTCCCTTCGAATGCAATGCTGATGCGAGTCAGAATTGCCACCAGACGCCGAAATTGCAGAGGCACCACGCAAATGGCCCACCCTAACTATTGACATCACAGTCTGAATCTCAGCACATCAAGGCGCCGAAAAAAAGCCTGCGAGTCGCCGACTTACCTGCGTTCCACTCTCTGCATAACAAGCCCTTGCCGATTACTGGAAATCCCCCGCTCAACCTGTCTGTCCGCATTCCCGAACAAGCGGGAGCCGAGGGTCCAACTCCCTCCGAGGGCATGTGTGGAGGCTCATCTTTTTAACCTTTGCAGCGACCCTCATCTAGATCTTATCCTGCCTCGAGCAGGGAACTTCCACCAACGAAAACCGACCCACTCCACCAACAGTCAAGATCAAATCCGCAAGTCCCCCAAAGCCGATCGCCACAAGCCCACAAAGCACCCATACATTATTTCAACTCATCCATACAGTAAGTAAGCAGGTAAGTACCACGCGATACACGTAGATCGTCCGTCCACCAAATATCCAGAAATATCACAGCAAGTCACACGATAACTTATCCCAATCCCAACGCCATCCCAATCCCAAACCTAAAACAAAAACGCATAACAAAAACAAAAACGCAGCAATCCGCGCACCAACGAGCGCGAAAGGGAAACGGGAAAAGGCGCTACTCGCCCCAGAGCGCGCCCCACTCGAGGAGCACGGCGAACCAATAGCAGTCGTTCTGCGCGTCGGTGAGCACGCGCTCCGCGAAGGCGCGCCCGGATTGTTGGATGCGGTGGGCCTGCGTGACGAGGTACATGTAAATCGCAGATCGGAGCCGTCGAGGGTGGTGTGTTCAGGCAATGTCATCGGAGCGAAGAGAATGGAATCGGAGAAGGGAAAAGAAGAAGAAAAAGAAAAGGAGAAGCTCGTGAGTGGAAGGATAGCGCGACGAAGAAAAGGGGGGAAAACGCACCTCCTCGTCGTTCGCGCGCGCCCACTCGATCTTGGCGGGTAGGTCCGCGAGGTCGGGCCGCACGGGGATAAAGTGCTCGAAAGGGACGAGCCACGGCGTGAAGAACTCCGTGAAGGAGGTAGACTGCGCGCGGGTTAGCGGGTATAATGCGAGAGAAGGATTGGGCAAGCGGAAGGAATAGAAACACACCTTAAACACCAACCCCCCGCTCCTCAGCAACCCAAGATACCGCCCCGAGAACGTGTTCCCGTCCACGTCCAGGAGATACCTGGAACACATCGTCAGTACGGGCGCACGCGAGGAAAACGGAATGGACAGTGAAGAAGGCACGCGGGACCAAGGCGGGTCGCCGGGGTCAGACGCGTAGTTAACCAGCACCACAAACGCGCGGGAGGAGCGAAGCGCAGAACATAGCAATGACGAAGAGACTAAACGCACTTGAACCCATACGCCTCCTCCCGCGGGGCCGCGTCCTCGGTGATATTGTACGCCGCCTTGATCGGCTCCGCGTCGCAGCCGTCTGTCCGTGCGTTAGTATTTTTATCCTGCATTTTGTATCCGTATCATCTGGTAGCCGCGCGCCGATCTCTATCTCCGTTGTTCCCCCGGGATTCGCAGCCGCCTCGACGCGGGCGGGTCGCCAGGACGCCCATCGTGCGCTCGCCACACCCGCATCTCGCACCCGCAAACGCCCATTCCCAAATAGCACAAGATGACGCAAAAACGCACCGGTACAATGCCCCTCATGCCACGCCGTCATCCTCACATCAAACAGGCCCTTCGCGACGCTCTCCGGGCGCGCGGCGAGGTCGAGCAGCCGGAAGCGCGGGAAGGACCGGTAGTTCGTCCCACGGATGTGCCCGCCGTTGGACTTGCCGCGCCAGTCTGGGGGCGGGTGAGTTCAGGATGTGAAATCGGAGGGGGGGAGGGGAAAGCGGCCATTTCATGGAGGAGGATGGGGAGGATGGAGCAGGGAAGTATAAATAGGGAAGTGGGTAAATGCGCCGCGGCAGTCGTTGGATTCGGATGTGTGAAAGCAAGAAAAAATGTGGGGAGGGTAGAAATTAGAAATTAGAAAATAGAAAATAGAAAGTGGAAGAAACGGAGAAGCGAGAGAAAAGCACGCACACAACACCTCCTTCTTATCTGCCCACGGCACGTGGTCCGGGTACGCGAACTGCCCCGCCCACCACGAGGTGCGGTAGTAGAACTGTATAAAATAAAACAAGATATCAGCGTTGCGTCGGTGTCGGCGTCAGTATCGGCGTCGGCGTAGGCAGGGGAGGAGCGCGAAGCAGCCCGAGCGTCCGATCGCGCCAAAGGTCGCGTGCCACGGGTGCGGACGCCTCGAACGCCACGCAGCCCATCCTTCCAACGACGCAGTAAGATAGAACGAAAACGCACCTCCCCCGGAACCAACACGTCCGCGAAGCACGTGTGCCCGCGCTCCCCCTCTGCGTCTCCTTCTCCTCCTCCTCCGACTGCCCCTGCGCTGGAATTGAAAGTTGGGTTGGAATCGGAACTGGAGGAGGAAAAGGAGCCAGAGCCAGGCGCCGGCGCGCGGTCGCCCAGCCCGGCGACGCGCGCCATGCTGAGCACGGGGACGAGGTCGGTCGTGAACTCGGCGGAGGAGGCGGAGAGGAGGACTGCGTATGTAAGAGTTAGCGAGGGAAGTCAAAGGAGAGCAGACGAAGGGAGAATGGAAAAAGCAAGAAAGGAAGAGAGAGGAAGAGGAGTGCGAATCCGAGAGAAAGAACGAGGGAGGGGTTCGCTCCAATTCAAAGAGGGAAGCGAAAACACGTCGAGGGAACGGGAGCGAAGTCGAACGAATCCGAATCCGAACCCACTCGCACCTCCTCCTCCTCCTCCTCCTCCTCCTCCTCCTCCTCCTCCTCCCCTCCAACACCGCACCCAATCCCCCTCGCCAATTTCTGGCGCCACAGTCCGCACAAAATTCCCACCGCGCGGCAATCGCACGGAACGCGAATAACGGCGGAAAGAAAGAGACGGATATTCGCAATGGCACGGACGGATCCGAGCGGAAGGCGAACCGAACGCAGCCCGCAGGCCGCATCGCACCAAATAAAGGCAGGGGGAACGCTCGAGTGAGGACAGAGCACCAGTCGAGTGAGGAAAGAGAAAAGAGACGGACACGAGCGCAGAAAAACAAAAAAGTGAGGAGAGGAGCGGGAAGAACACGCACAAGGAACCTCGTCTACGCGCCGCTCCCCGCCGCAGCCGGGCAGGGGCGCGAAGAAGGCGCGCGTTGAGGGCGGTGCGAGCGCGAAGGGTGTGTGGTCGTGCGGGGCGGTGAGGGATGGGATTTGGGAGGGGTCTGTGTCCGAGTTAGTCGGTCAGCGGCGAGTGGGGAGAGATTGCGAGTTGGGTGCGACGAAGAACGAGAGCGGATCGACAGAAATCGCGAGGGGATACGACAGAAATGGACGAGGGGATACGCCAGGGATGGACGTCAAAACGACGGATAGGCGGAAATTTTTGAAGGATGGGCGGGGGCGAATCAGCGAGGTGTATCGAGGAAATAAGGAGAGAAGACGCACCGCCCTCGAAGAGCGGGAGGGTGTCGAAGACGACGCGCGGCTCGTCGCGGCCATTGATGAGGACTGTGAGCGGGGGGAGGGCGGAGGCGAACTGCGGGGACGTTATGATCAGAATTGAAATCGGCGAGAGGTGAGATGCGTGCAGCCAGGCTCGGAGAGTGAAGGCAACGCAGAGAGAAGGCACGGCCCGCAACGCACCTTATTGATCGTCGTCTCCCACGCGCCGTCAAAATACGTCCCCTGGTACCCCGGCAGGTGCGCCTCCCCGCCCTGTACCCGGATCGCCGTCAGCCCGCGGCTCTCCGTCTTCAACTGTCCCTCCCATCAGCTTCCCCAATAAAACTGTGCATTGTCGGACGCACCAGCTCCTCCACCCTGCGCACGCTCTCGCGGAACCACCCCCGCTGCGCCCTTGCGCGCTCCGCGCGCCAGAACGGGAGGAAGTCCGCGTGCACGCCGTCGTACGCGTCCACCAAACACTGCCGCTCCCGTGCGAACGCGAAGAACTGATCGTACCCGGTCGGCGGGGGCCGCCCGGTCTTGAGCGCATAGCGCGCGCGCGCGGCGGCGAGCGTGCGCGGCTGCGCGGCGTAGAGCGCGGCTATCGCGTCTTCTACGTCATCGGGGGAGGAAGGGGAGGAGGACGGGGGCCCGTCGAGCGGGGCGTGGCCATCGGGGTGCGCGGGCGGGGGCGCGTGCGGGTGGGCGGGCTGGCCGCCGGGCGGCGGGGGCGCGTTGCCGGCTGGGGGAAGCGGGCGCTGGTACTGGTAGTACTCCTTGACACTCGCGGGGAGGGGGAGGCCGACGGTGGGCGCGAGGACGGCGGCGAGGGCGAGGAGGGCGAGCGCGCCGGCGGCGATGAGTGCGAGGGGGCCGAGGCGGCGGCGGAGCCAGTGCCGGCGGTGCGGGGCGTAAGACGGGGACGTCGAGGTCAGCGCGAGCAGCGGGCGCGCGACGGTCGACTCGGGGTCGTAGGACATGGCGGTGGGAAGGAAGAGGGATCCAGAGAAGGGTAGAGGTGATCCATTGATCGGCGTCGTGATTCCAGGGCGATCTTTGCCCGCTTCCCACGCAGTTCAAAAAATAGTATCGTTCGAATGCATCTAGCTCTCCAAAATTCCCTCAAATTCCTTGCGTGAGCGTGATGAGCGTCCGACGCGCCTCGATTTTTCAGAGGTTTTCTTGGTTCAGTTTCTTTTCGTCTCCCGATTGCGATCGATGGCTTGGCAACGAGTTACGGCGACTCGAATTTACCCCGCATGTCGCACGCTGTCTGAATATTTCCTGGTTAGGACAGAGTTCAGCAATTCGAGTACTATGGTGACGCGAATTTGAGCACGAAAGGTGGTTACACATAAGTAGGAGATACGTGTATTTCAGTTTTTACTGTCTAATTACTGGCGTGCGTGCGCAGGGGATAATTATACCCAGGGAGAGGATGCTCTAAATCTAGACAAAAATTCCATACTTGACGACCATGCCCCAGGGGGGAGTCGAACCCCCAGCTCCCGCTTACTCGGCCCACCACCCAACGCGGGCGATTTCCAACAATCGACGAGGGCCTTCCATGCAGAGCCTGGAACACGGACAAGGGAGTCAGTTGGGTGGATACGACTCCGCATAAAATTAGGCAGTCTCGTGTCCGGAACATGCCGAGTTGTAGCCCATACATGCGCTTGCTAAGCTGCGCCTGAGTATAGGAAGATGGCGGCGCTTAACGCGCGGCATGGTATTCGCGCGGGTGATCGGACTCGCACTGAGTAAGTTGACACAGCAAAAAAGGAAAGGGACCATCGCACCTATGCCCACAGGGGGATTCGAACCCCCGGCTCCCACTTTCACTTCCAGAAACAGCATTTATCTGAGGCGGGTGATTTCCAGCAATCGACAAGGGCTTGCCATTCACGGCTTGCACACGGCGAACTGGCGGAGTTTACGGGGTCGTGGCTGCGAACAGTGAACGTCTGCGCGCAGGACTGCAATCAGATAATCGCTCTCATCGTTCGACCGATGGCGGCATGAGACTGGCAGTCGTGAGACACCCTTAATGGGGACGAAAAGGACGGGTGCTTCAGATCTGGCGCATGCCCTCGGAGGGAGTCGAGCCCTCAGCTCCCACTTTTATTTCCAGAAAGAAGGCATTTATCTGACGCGGGTGATTCCAATAATGAATCGGCAAGGGCTTTCTATGCATGCATGGGAAACATAAATTCACCGGGCGAACTCTGGAGGATTGATCACGGCCGGGCAGTCCCTTCCTACGGAGCACACAGAGCAGAAAAATCACAGAGACGAAGCGTAATAATACCCTCAGGGGAGTCGAACACAGCTCTTACTTATGGAATTCTCCAAGAAATAGTTGAGGTGGGTGATTTCCGATAATCGCCGAAGGCTTTCTACGCACATCTAACCCGGAGAACTGAGTGCATTTGACACCGTTTCTCTTGCATTCCTGATGCGCGTAAAGTTGAGTCTTGCGCATAGATAGAAAGTAAGGAATCCACGTGAACGCGGATACTTTATTCGGACCAGATCGGATCGCGGTCAAAGCGAGAGTTCGCGTTTTAGACTCGATAGAAAAATAAATGAGTTGTAAACAATACAAAAAACTACTACGAATTCCATCAGACAAACGCTCGACTCGCTGATCTCGCACCGCAAGGCCCTTGCGAGCACAAACAGTTTGAGACCAAACGTCCTCGAGGCCCCGCTCGCGCGGGGACATGTTCTCGGTTAAACGAGTGAGCGCGAAAGTCATCGAGTGGAATTGAAGATGCGGCATTTGTAAAAATGCGAGACTCGGTCAGTTTCTATAAAAAGATCCTGATGAGTATGTATCTGAGGAATCCATTTGGCGGAGCGAGCCTTATATACTTTTTTGCAGGTGGTCCGTGCGCGGGCGTGTACACGTGATATTGGCTCTCCCAGAAATCGTCTGCGAGTCGGACAAGTTGGGATGTAGGACGAAGTGTGTGACATTGGTTGTGGTACAATACACATATATGTACAGTAAAGACGAAGAGAAGGTACAAGCGGTAGTCTAACAAGAGCCCAAAGAAAAGAATAAAGAATAAATCAAAATTGAATCAAAACTAAATACGTCGTAACACAGCCTTGACACAGCCCACACCGAACGTCGTTCAGTCCATTGGGCGCATAGCTTAAAAGAATGAATAACATCGCAGAAGAAAAGAACTCCTTCATAGTAAATTAGAGTAAAAACATCTGAGGACCATTATGCCAGCTTCCGCGTGAATGATTCCACAAGCGGATACTGATTTTCAACAATCGACAAGGGCTTTATATGCAGGAATGGAACATGATCAAGTCACTTGGTGGGGCTTGCTAGTGCAATATTGGCGCACGTGAGTTCCAGAGTCTTGCGCGCGTCCTGCTGTCCGGGTAACGGTGCAGTTGTACACGTAGCGTACATATCAATGCCCTTCATAAACTAAAGGGAAAGATAAAGATCGAACTCCAGTTGGCCATGCCCTCGGAGAGAGTCTGACCCCCCCAGCTCGCGATTGGATCGGTCGTGTACGAATAACCGGCGCGGGGGATTAGGGGCTGGTATGCAGAGGATGCAGTACAATTAAGCGTAGGTTGGCGAAGGTTTTGTCGGGCAGTCATCGGCGTCGCATTCACCGATGTTTACAGCTTCGCAGCGCGTGCATGTGTGCCATCTACCCGAACCGAATCAGACTGAATCTCGTCTCGTATCCATACAGACGAAAGGAATTACCACCTCAGAAAGAAGTTGGAACGCCGACCGATCTTACACAAGCCGCCGAATTGAAGTTGACTGGGAATATAGTAGCCCAAGACCCCCCGAGGCTGATTCAAAAACACTCCTGATACCTCCATCGTGCCTTCGGAAAGATTTGACTTTACAACTCCCGCTTAAACAATAGGTTGAACTATATTGTGGAGGCGGGTGATTTCCAGTAATCGGCAAGGCCCTGATCATGGAGATTGGAATCCGGGTAAGAGGGTTGGTTAGTAGACGCTTCCTTGTGAAATTATTGGGGTGCATGAAGTTGAGCCTGAGCATGAAACACAATAAGGCGAAATAGTTTCTGAAAATTGTTCAGTCCCTGCCCCTTTGGACTGGCGAACGGAGAACAGTCATTGATCAGGATTTATCGTGAAGGAAGCGGAACGAGAATGAGAGGGACTATACCGCTGACTCCGGTTTACGCTCCACCCAATGCGTTTGGGTGGTTCACTTCATGTGTCAACAGAGTGTTGTCATCCGGCAATCATCGGGAAGCTAACCGCAAAATGCGCCGCAAACAGCTCGTAAGCAGCCCTCCTTCACTAGAACAGGCGACATCGTCGTAACGCAAACTCTGTCACCAATATGCTGCCTTATATCAGAAAATAACCCGAGGAGGCTAGAAGCCGAAGAAGCTCACAGGGAACGAGGAGTTAGTCGAGTGCAAGGAGCTGGCACAGAGGACGATGGGGGAAGGAATAAGACAATGGATTGAGGCTATGCTCGACTACAGAAGACTAGATATATGTGCATCTATCAAAGAAGTGATATACATCATGTACTCGGACTGACGCGAACAATCATATATCCTGACACTCACACCTTTGCAAAGACCGAGATATAGCGTACGGAGGAATAAAAGTGACCAGAAAATGAAAATGAAAGTATGACAGCTCCCACCGAACGTCGAGATCTGCAAAGAAGCAAGAACGGATTAGCACGGCCCGTGCGAGTTGCCGTACGCGAATCGTAACATACCTCTGCCCAGTGGGCCTAGGCTGCTGGAAGGCGATCCCGAAGCGCGGATGGGGATTAGGGAGGATGTGATGCCGAGTCTGATGTGGTCCACGAATAATTATACTGTGGGGAGAATGAGTGTAGCAAGAATGTGTCCCTGCGCTTTCTACTCTCCTCTACGGGTCCTAATCATCCTCAGTACATCGGAATCCGCCCGGAATATAAAGGATAATGATGGACAAATGTTCAACTTCTTCATCGCCTTCACCAACTCTAGCAATCTGAGATGAACATTTGAACAATTGAATGATAAAAATGGAGGTCACAGGTCCCACACCCGTTTGAATCAATCAAAAGTTGAATCTAGTAAGTGGTCACCGGTCACAGTAGGAATCTACGATCGAAATGGTACAGTAACTGCTCAATCGAACTGAGCCTGGCAACCCAACCACAGGACCAGATTCCCTATCCTGTTTGGGTACACCTCCAACACCTTGTTGTATAAATCCGTCGCGTTTTTTGCCTTCGTCACTAGCGTGCTGAATGTCGAGATGTACTCCTTTGAAGCATCAATATTGAAAGCGCCGTCCACACCTCCCTCCCTGTGATGCGAGCCCACGACAATCCCGGGATTCGCGGCCGCGACTTTGTCAAGGGAGCGAATCCAAGCATCCCGCTGGCCCTGCGTCGTCGACTCCGTCATCCACATGTGCACGTCGTTGTACACAATGTCTCCGGCGACCACCATGTCCAGCGAAGGCACGTGCAGAAATGTTGTTTCGTCCGTATCCGAGTGCCCCACATCGATGGCCTCAAAGATGTGCCCTTCCAAGGTGAACTTGTTGTGCGCGAGGGGCTTCGCCAGGACTTGGAACGACTCCTCGGGGATCTGGCCGGGAAACAACTCGTTCCAAAATGTTTGTATTTTGGGCGTCAACTGTGTCGCCATATGGTCAATGGAGTGATTTGTCGAAACGATTTCGACGCCTGGAAAACGTCTCTGCATGTACGGCCCATTGAAAAAATGGTCTCCATGTCCGTGAGAGCTGTATATAGTGCGTAGTCTCTTCCCGTTTAGGGTCTCTTCTATCCAGTCGCTCAGAGCAACAGCTTGGTCCGACGTGAAGAGTGTGTCGATGAGGACGGCTTCGGATTGTCCCGACACCAAGGTCACGACGGTGGGCTGTCAAAATCCGACGGAACCGTCGGGTAGTGTTGCGTTCGCGGCAATGGGAGGAGTGAAGAACAGGTCAGCCCGGAGGGGAGATAATGATGCCAGTGACGGAAGGGCACACTATGAAGCCAACTTAAGTGGAAGTTCAACAAGGTGTAGGTTGAAAAAAGCCTACTAGTAGTAACACCCGAAATACCATCGTGTTCTACAGGTGAGATGATACTGAAGTTTAGTGAACTCGGTGAGGAATCGAGCAGAGAATTAACTACACGAGTGCCAGCTATATTTATACTGTTCATTGATAATCCTTCTTGGCCATGCCATTCGGGCTCAGTCATACACGGTGATTGATAATCCTTCTCGGCGATGTACGCGCTCGGTCATACACGGGGATTTATTGAGTTGTATGCCTGGACCCTTGGGGACGGTCGGTCGGTGAACACCGGTGAACGTCGGTGTACTGGTGTTTCGTTAGCAATCAATACTGGATGATAAGTCTCTATTACAGAACCGTTATATTGATGTCGAACAAGTAAGGATCAGTATAAGGTCTGCTAGTAAGCACGATCGTGTTGTTGACTGACCGGCTGACTATGTAAAACACAAATCCACCTCGCGTTACTGCGCAGGGGGTGAGACAATAAATCTGACGATATTCAAGTAGATAGACGACCTGAAAATAAGACGAAATGTCCGCAACAGCTAAGAATCTGTTGAACAATTACCATGATATGTGGTCAGATTTGATTCGGATGGCCACTCCGGGCATACCTGGGAACGGCAGTTTGATGACAGTGCAGAAGCCGGAAACAGGTGCTGATGTGCTGAATGAATGAATATGATGAACTTTCAGAGTTTGATAATCCTACATGTTTGAATATTCGTGATTTGGCGGCCTAGGTATCTCACCCGGGAACTTAGGGCCAGGTTCCTTACACATATGGCTAGGCAAAAGACGGGTGATGTCGGATGCAATCGGAAACATCGGGCCGACGCGTCCCGAACTCTCTTCTGCCAGAGTGAAAAATCGGACATCCCCGAGGGCTAAATTTCGCCGGAAATGGCCTCAGATTTGTTTTAAACTTTTAATCGGTCTCGCGACCGATTTGCTATCACCCTTGGAATGGCGGAGTTCCCCATTTTAGAACGACAGCTTGCATGTGAGTCAGTGACCAACGCCACATGGCAGAGCATAGCAATCAAGCCTCGCGCAAAGCGCCAGATCCTTCCTGCTCTTCCACCCTCTTCCTTGGCGTCAACTACCTTCGACATGCCTCTGGTAGCAACCGCTCTCACGTTTGAATCCTTCGGCGATATCTTGGAGGCAGCCAAGATCGCAAAGCGCATCATCGATGTCCTGCGCAGGGGAGGCGGTTCGTGCGAACGTCTAAGGCTCATCTCGACCTTGCAGCACATATGCGACTGCATATCTCGGCTTACGGTGCTCCCCGACGCCCATCTCACAACCAGATTGAGGGACGAGGTTGGTTTGTGCTGCTCCCTCTTGGACCGGTTCCACAAGAAAATCAAATTACACGAGAGCTTTCTCGGCCGGATATGGATGGTTGCATTGGAAGAAAGAGAATTAGCCTCCTGGAGGGTTCAGATATCGGAGCGTCGGGATGCACTACGTGACTTGTTGGGTCCAATCACCATGTCCGTCTCCGATATTTGTTTCTTACGCTAAATACCTGTGCCGCGCCGTCTACAGTCTACGATTGCACGATGTCGGAGAAAAACTGGGACGGGTTGGATCTCAGGTTCAATATGTTGGATCCCGGATCGATAATGTTAAAGCACACATCCAAACGAAGTTGGAACCTTGGGCGTATTCGTATCGTCTTTCTCTTCGACGGTGCGCTCCCAGCGATGATTCATTATACATTATACAGACTTATCAAGACCATTTTTCCGCCGCAACCTCCCGTATGGGATCCGAGATACGCGGAGTAGCCACCAACATCCAAACGGTTCAACTGGCAATACACAAAATGTTGCCCCGTAATATTTGATATCCCTTCTTTTATGTCAGGAGTCCCTTGGGACAACGCATACCCATTCCACTGTCCGCCTATCACATCTTTGATGTGCGTCCCTCGTTCTTTTATGGGCCTGGCCTCATGTCCCTGCAGGACCTCCATAGGATTCTAAGGGCATACTGCAGTCGCCCTGATGCCGGAAGCAGATATATCGATGGTGATTACAACATCGTATCCACCGACGGTGCCATTATCCCGCGTTTGAGGCTTCGCGGGGAATTGAAAGCCGGGATAGAGTTTGACATGAGCATTATACAACGAACGCACTCGCATCCGGCACCCAGGAGTGCCATCATTGCGGCCACACCAACGCAGATGCTGTTGAAGCTACTTGGGTCAATTGCTGAGCAACCAATCTCTATTCTCTATCAAACTAAGTAGTCGACCTCTTCCCACACCAGTTTAAAATGTGGAATGAAATATCAAGTGTCTAAAGGGATTGAAGAATTTTTTTCTCCGCAAACATTGTGCGTAATGTTGATCAGACTTTGTATATTTATTACATGAACAACAGCCGGCCACGCCGGGCAGAACCGGATCGCGAAGAAGGCCAGGCAGAATCGTTTCGACTTGTCTAGAGTTTCTATGTCAGTGTCGATGTCAGTGTCGACGTCTTCAATGGTTTTTATTGACCTGACGAACCATTGCTTTTAACAAGCGCCGCAAAAGGGGCGCCCGTAAGGGTAAGGGAGCTTCTCAATCGCCATTGTCACCCAAGGATGAGACGCTCGAAAACCTTGCTGCCGTTTAACAGGCGCTTGCGCACGAGATCAGCAGTTGTCCCTCCAGTCCTACGTAATAGAATCCTCGACATAGCAGAGGCCGCTCTCGGTCCAAAGGGGAACGGCCTGAACCTTGCGTGCGTTAATAGTGTTGAATGATTCAAAATGAAATATACTGTGCCTTTCCAACCAAATGTTCAGGCGACGTGTGAACGGAGTTGTGAAGTGAACACTTTCGGTGTACGACGGAATTTATAGGTACGAGCACTTGTATAGAGCGTCGGGATTACAGAATCTTTTACAGCCTTCGTCAATCACATAACGGTCGAGGATTTCTATGCAAATCCCTGAATCCATTGAGCATCGGAAGGAAGGGGTGCTGTGGAGGAAACAGTTTTTCGGCTTTTATTTTTGTCTTGGTGTCGTTGTTGCAACACTGTTCCACTGCACCACCTGTTACTTAAGTCTTCGGTTTTATTCCTAAATATAGAACCGGATTGCGCCCCGAGCCAACCGCTGACAGAACCCGGCGCCCAAACCACTAACCTAGTCCAACTTCTAAACCACTGAGGGGGCCGCAATCGTCCTCACTGGTATTCCTTGGGAACAAACGATTCGCTCGCAATAGGTGTGTACACCGCAGGCTTGCCGCTCATCGTGATTCTCTCGCAAATGCGGTCATTTTTCCAAACAAACCAGAGCGTTGGATAAAAAACCTAGTTAACGACCCGAACATTTCTGCATTTGTTTGTGCTACAGTGCAATCCATCACATTTGAATACATACTATACTGAAACCAGGCTTCAGGTAGTAAAAAAATATGCACTAAGTACTCCTGGAATAGTCAGGACCCCACTATGATTTCTATTGGATGTGGTCAACAGGTGGTCTGAGTCGGAATTTCCCTGGACATTACTTCTGATGTACGTTAAGGGGTGACTCAGAAACCACTTCAAATGAACAGAAGATCCCCACATCATTTTCGAACAAATTTGCGGCGCCCCCCATCCATGGTGTATTATTTTGTCCCAACCCGTCGGCTTTGACAAGCGGAGTTTCCTAAAAAGGCAATTTCCCCATCACGTGCTGCTTACATAGGGGTAAGGGCTAGCCGAACCCCCAGAGAAAAAAAAATGTAGGTGATATCATATTTTCTTATCTTTTTTTTTTTTTTTCTTTTTTTTTTTTGAGGAGCGTTGAGTGGTAGTAATCTTGCCGGGCAAAAGGGAGTTAGGCCCATTGGCCGGTCCCGTCCCCGTCCCCCCCGCGGAGTTCAAGCGCAACTCCCCGGGGGTTCCGGGCCGACATAGTCGGTCGCCCACTACCCGCTGATTGAGACCTCGGACTTGGAACCAGGTCAGGTTTAGTGTAAATCCTCTCGAGGAAATGCGTCTGCCGCATCCGTGCCTATGGCACGGTATGTGGGACTGCAGCTCTCTCGCAAGCTCGGGCTTCCCGGCGACCGAAGTCGCCGTTCCACCTTCATTGCCTACGATCAGCCGACACCATATTTTTATTTTTTCTTATCTTTGGATCCCTTTGCGGGGTGTAGTACATTGTTCGCAGATGTATCCCCTTGGCTATGCGCCCGATTGACTGAACGGCGTTAGATTGGTTTCATCGCTGCTTCATGTGCTGGATCAAACGATCCTAGGTACGTGCGGCTACCATCGTTTTCAGTCGACCGCCCCCGAATTAATCAATTCCAGCAACAGCTTTTCCAAGCATTGCATCCGTAAGCCTCCCTTCGTTTCGCTCTGGTGGCGGTCGAATTGAATGAAAAAGTACAGTATTTGAGCATTACATACGATAAAACAGGGGGATTCCGATCCCTGTTCAAGCGCTAATGATAATTCATTTATGTCCCGGAGCCCTGCATATTCCCTACATTTGCGAGGATTCAAAAGAGACCTCGTTTTCAAACGCCGGCCGGCATTCCTGCCGAGACGCCTGTGGTCCTGCTTGGCATCACCCCTGGCGCGTGACGCATCACGGCTAGTCTGTAGTTAACCGCGCGATCGTGTATAGGTCGCGCCGTTATTCTATAATCGTCGGAGTTTGAAATTATTCCCACAACGACTCACCCTTCTGGTGGCTCTATCCACAAACTTTGAGAGAGAAAGTCTTTCAAAACCACTTCCAATTGAACTAACTTCTCCAAATTACGATTTATGAGCTCTCGACGAGAATTCAAGATATCGGCTTTTTCCGCCTGCCGGCCCATCAAAGTTCGGCATTGCGCTTCTGCAACCTTCCGCCCAACTTTTGGCGGGAGAAGTTACTCAAATTGTGTTTCTAAACACAAAGACAGCCCTGAAAGAGCCAAAAACGCGTCACTGCACCCTTGTCAATGCCAGCAATGTTTTGTGATTTGTAATAGCGCCGCCAGCGATCATTTGATCGAGGTTACTGACAGACTATGTATAACAAACCGAGGTACGAGCTTAAAATGTTATAGCGTCTGTTTATAAGAGACTACATCACGGCTTGCTCCCGACCACCACCTCTTCAATGGGCAAGCTCAACATCGCCCACCACAAGTCGTACCATCCATACCGCCGTGACAACATCGAGAAGGTCCGGCGCGATGAGGAGGAAGCTCGCGAGAAAGACGCCAAGGAGGAGGGGCGCTGTAAGTCGACACTTGCAAGTTGCCAATCCAATTGACCTACCCATCTCTCACAGCGTCCCATGTAGGACTCGGAGGCTCGGATAGATAGGCTTCGAGAGCATGCGGGATCCAATAAAGCTCCGAAGAAGCGCAAGGACGATGATCGCGAGGAACTGACTGCGGGAGGTTCCGCTCAGCCTGCCATTTTGCCCACGACAGACGGACACATTAACTTCTTCGAGGACCTGGAGCATGTATATCCTTTCCTTATGTGTTTCTCCATCATGCTCACCATTCTACAGAATGCCATTGCAACGACTATTCGGACGACAAAGAAGACCGAGTCTGCGGAAACCGATCGAGGATTCCCACTCGCTCCTTCTGCGAAAGATCTGAAGCCTTGGTACATTGAACGGGCTAAGAATCCAGAGGAAGAGGAAGAGGTCGTCAATGAGAAGCGGTACGTATCTCTGTATCCAACGATCCTGCCTATACGATTCATCCGCTGTAGGAAGCGCGATACTGCACGAAATCCGTGCACGATCCGCTGACATCGATAACGCACCAGCTGGCTTCCCGCCACGGCTCAACTTCCTCCAAGCCAAGTGATCGCCCGCGCCCGCCCGCCATCCCGGTAAACACCTCTCGGCCCCCAGAGGTGCACGCACGCCTAACGCGCGAGTCCTCAGAGCGCGAACGCGCGCTGGAGCTCGTACGGCGGAAGCAGCGCGAGATGCGTGGGAGCGAGACACCCAGCACCGTTCACGGCGGCGACGGCGGGTACGGCGATGTCTTCAACCGCCGCGAGGTAGAGGAGGCGCATCGGGGGCGGGACCGCTCGGACTATAGACGGACACGGTGGTAATGTTGTTTCTAGCTCGTTGCTGTTGAACACTCTTTATATCCCTTGTAATGAAATTGTAACTCTGAGCGCAGCGTGCTGTGATTAAACTACCCGCTGAGGAATTTCTCTCTACAGTTTTGTGCATGATAATCTGCGTCGCTTTAGCGGGCATCTCGACCAGTCCCGTTGCCCATACTTCATTTCTGTCCGTGACTCATGCTGTAAATCAAGGGTATCGACCTCCCGCAGGCGCTGATCCCGGCCGTGGTACTACTGGCGTACACCGCCAGCTTGAAGATCGTGTTCCTTATTGCCGTGCCGGTCGATATGTATCCCCTACTCCGGCTCCGTGCGCGGCGTTCATCAAGGACCGAAAATTGTGCCTGCGTGGCTTGAGGATGCAGGGGAGGTTTAGACGCAGTTTTTGAAGGGCCCAATAGATACAGCGAGCTAATTCTGCATGCGATTTCACCATTGAAGGCACAATCACATTATAGGACGGCCCTCTGAATGATACTTAATTGTATTATATGGTGAGCCGCAGCGCTGCCAGTAGGTTGTATTAGATCGTGCTATATTTTTTTTTTTTTTTTTTTTGGTGGTACGAAGTAGCACCCGCACCATAAATAATAGATTTACCTGCGGGGGCTCGTAAGCATGGAGGGGATCTCGACCTCCAGGAGAGAAAAGGGGTTGCCACCCCCCGGGAAAATGCATTTTACGCACGCGACGGGATGTCGCCGTGTGGGGCTCAGTTGGGACAAAAGTCTGCTCAGCTGTGTCTGTTCCGCCCGCGAGAAGGCGGCGACACGGGGTGCGAGCTAAGGGTCCCTATACCCACTAAAACCCGGGGTTCTCTAAGCCAGTTTTTAGGCAGAGTAGCTTCGTCGAGAAGCGTTCGGCTCCATGTTTGGAGCACGACTTCAGGTAGGACCAGTATTTTATTCTGGTCGGAGCGGTGGTTCGCCATGAACTGGTCGATTTTTAATCTCTCGTTTACAAGAGACACCCACCTATTGTGGACTTCGAAGATGGACGGTGCTGCTCCGTTCCTGGTTATCACGCACTCATTGCGCAGTTTCCAGATCAGAAATGCACTCTCGGATACCACGATCCGGTAAAGCCGGTTAAGTCCGGACGGCTTCTGCTTGCTCTCGTCCTCAAACGTCGTCAGTGCGCTACCCAGAACCATACCCATCGAGGGTGTTGGGAGTGGTTCCCCGGTCTTTCGTCTCCATAGTTTGTGAGCCAGCGCCCAGATTTGGGCCTGTCCGGGACGGGTGCACTCGAGGAGGATGTGCTGGAGGGATTCGGTCACATTGCAGTGGCTACATGTAGCCCGATCCTCAAAACCCGGGATGTGCGACCAATAGTCGCCGATACGGTGCGCTCCGTGCAGACTTTTCCACAACCACGGTTTGATCTGGCGAGATATATCCTTGTGACGGATAGACTCCCAAATTATCTTGGGAGTCGGCGCGTGTCCGGTACGTGTTTTCGCGATGTCTTGGACTAGGGAGACGGTAGTGGTAGTTGTTCTCCTGGGGGGTGTCTCCCGGAGGCTCCTGATTATCCGGTAGGCGTTCTTTTGTGTCATCTTACTAAGTTTTGCACCTTGGATTTTCGCGCTGGCAGGGATTGTCAGGTTAAGCGTGGCGGCGACGCCCTCCGAGGCAGCTTCTCGGGCCAGGGTCCTCGCCGCCTTGCATGCCAGTCGATCCGCGGCGTCTTGGACGACCGTGAACGAGGTAGTGCCGTGTCGCGAGCGCAGGCACGCTGCGAGGGCTTGGAGCGGGGCCGGGTTTGGAACTCCTATCCACCCGTTGTCCTCCCATGTCTGGAGGTGAGTGTTCATGGCGGCAGTCACCGTACTGCGCTTCCCTGCGATAAATAGAGGGGCATTCGGGGGGGCCGCCTGGGCCGCGATGAGGGCGGCCACGATCTCCCCGCATCCTTGCTCAGGGGCGGTCGCTTCGGGGATCAAGGATCCTGCGTTCCGTGGGTCATTTGGGGTGTACCACACCCCTGCCGCTGCTTTCGCGTCCAGCGTTCCGCTGAGTTCGATGTGGCCCCCGATGACAGCGCGCACCGGGGACTCGTCGGCCGAGATTGGGAGGGCACCCGGTGGAGGCGGTGGGTTGTCTCCTCTGTCTTTCGTGAAAATTCTGAACCCGTCCGTCAGATTTGAGATCTCGGGAGGGGGTCTGAAGACGGTCGTCCCTTCGACCGCTGGATTCGGAGGCGCCACAGGGGGGTCCGGCGCACTCGGGCGCCATTTGGGTAGGATCTGTAAGAGGCGAGTCCTTACCGCTGCCGCACATGCATTCGGATTTTTACACCTCCGCTCAGTTCGGTCATCCGAGCATGCCACGCAGATGCACTCCGGGTGTGCGCGGTGGTTGGGCGAGCCAATGCGCTTCATAACCGCGAGGCCATCCCCTACCGTAACCACGTTGTGGTTGGTGCGGAGGCATTTGGCCTGTGGGGTGTTGTTCAGCTGGGTTCTTGACGGGTCCTCCCCTAGATGGTGCCATAGGGGAAGGAGATCTCGGAGCTCATTCGTTGGCTGTAGGGTGTCGAACTCGACGCCGTACTTCTTTGCGACTTTCAGCATCCCCTGGAGGAACTCGGGGAAATCCTTGGAGGCTTTCGGCTTCCAACCTTGGAGGAAGGGATTAATGTGGGAGCCGTCTTGTAGGAGGGAGGTTAATTTGTCGTGCCTTGCCAGGATTTTGTCGACGAAGAAGGCCCATAGGGGCCGGAGGTCAGGGTGGAGCTCAAGGTACGCTTTTAACGTCATGATGTGGATAGCTTCGTTGCGCGCCTGAATGTCGAACATTTTTCTACCCCCTTCCTCAATGGGGGCTAGGAGGATATCTCGACTGATCGGGGAGGTCTTCGAACCTCCCCAGATGAATTCTCGCTGGGCCCCGATGAGTGTTCGCTCCACCGCTTTGGGCATCCCATTCATCTGGGTCAGGTATTGTGTGATTGCGGCAATCGTAATCTGGATAATGTGACGTTTAGCCTCTAGGGTGGGGAAGCGTCTCCCCCAGCGCTCCAAACTGGAGTCAATTTTCTCGATAACCGTGGTCCAGACACCCTGGACCGGGACATTGTTCCCTACGCGTGCCCCCAGGATGCGTACTGACTCGCCGTCGGCGGCGACGTGGATGTTGTCAGGGAGGGCGGTGTCATTCTCGTTTAGTTTCCGGGTTGTAATCACACTGGCCCGGTATTCAGGTGAGCCAATAGGGATTACCTCGGTTTTGGCCACATTAAACTTTGCACTAGACGCCAAGCACCATTTGTCTAGGATTGCCTGGAGGGTGGCAAAGCTATCAGAGTCACGGAGGTAAACTGTGGTGTCATCCGCAAACATTGCGGTAATGACGCGTTCCATTGTCTCGCTGATTTCATACCCTTTCAGGCTTGATGCTCGTAGCATCGCGGCGAGTGGCTCGATGGCAAGGTTGAACAGCAGACATGAGAGCAGGTCGCCTTGGCGGACACCCCTCCGGACCCGGAAACAGCTGCTCAGCACGCCGTTGACTACGACCTGGGTCTCTGCATCACTGTAGAGTGCTTTAACGGTATTAATGAATTTTGCAGGGATTTTTCGATCCTCCATCGCCTTCCACAGGTAGCGGTGCGAGGCTTTGTCGTAGGCTTTTTCTTGGTCCAGCGCGACGATGGCCCCATTCAGGAGCTCCTCCTCGGCATATTCCACCATGACCAGGGAGAGGAAAATCTGGTCGGCGATCCTTCGGCCCTTCATGAAGCCAGCTTGGTTTTTGTGGATCAGTGCGGGGGCAACACGGGCGAGTTTCGCATTCAGTGCTTTAGTGAAGATTTTATAATCAGAATTTAGGACCGTAATCGGACGGTGGTTCGCGATGTCGGTGATATCCCCCTTCTTGAAGATGGGACACATCCATCCTCTTGCAAACTCGGTGCCTGCCTCGACGCCATGGTCCTCAATGTCATTATAGACTGCGGTGAGTAGCTTAACTACATTGAACCTGGGGCAGTCGGGGGAGTCGGGCCCAGTGGACTCCGCGCTCGCCTGAAAAATGTTGTCCAGCCGGGTCCACAGCTCGGTGGGGCAGCCGTTCACCCCGGAGGCGACACCCGTTGCGGAGTCTCCCATGGAGGATCTGACATCATCTTCATCTAGATTCTTTCCAAGGTCGGCCATCTCGGGCACGAGGGGGGGGGGCGGCATGCTCTCGAGAGCCGCCGCGATGTCTCTGTCTTTTTTCCCGAGGTCGGCTTCGGTGGAGTCCGCCTGCAGATCGTTGTGGTAGTCGCGTGCCAGCTCAGCCATTTTATCGGAGCGGGAGCTGCTCTGTGCGGGGGTTGTGTCCTTCCGTCGGAGGATGTACGTGGTGTCACGCGGCTTAACGTCCTTACTCACTCGTACTGAGAATTTTGTAATCTGGTCCATTTCGGTGCGGAAGCGAACTTTGGTGCGCATCTGTTTTTTATCATGCTGGACGGAGACAATTTTTGCGACATCCTTCTGGAGCTCAGCGGCTCTCCTGGCACGCCCGGCTTCAGCGGTAGCAGGATCCAAAAGATCGGGGGGCAGCACTTCGTTCAGGGCAGCGTCGCGTTCACGTTGAAGCTTAAGCTTCTTCTGCTCTAATGCTCCTATGCTCTCCTTGGCTCGTTTATGGGCGAAGGTCTGAAGATCTTCTTTATACAGCTTGAAGCGCTGTTGGAGGGACACTCCTCCAAGGGAGGGGGCGTCCGGGAGTAGCATGGCCCCCTCTTTAATGGCATGGTCCATAAATTTCTTATCGTTTAGGAGGAAGAGGGGGATGGCGTATCGTCCTTTACCGATGTAGGGGGCTCCAGGTGCGCAAATCGTCACCGAGACCAAGCGATGGTCTGTTGTGATGGCGACGTCTTTAATGTCCCAGTTCCGGCACATTTTAAATAGTGTTGGTGAGACGAGGATGCGGTCCAGGCGAGAGTGCGAGTCCGTGTGGTGGACATATGTGTAGGCTTTTACGTCTGGGTTTGTCGCGCGCCATCCGTCTTTCAGCTCAAGAAGTCTCTGGAAGCGGGCTAGTGCCTCAACAGCACTGGAGTCATCCGCTCGGTGGGGCAGCCTATCAATAGGGTCTCCTACCACGTTAAGATCTCCTCCGACAGCGTCGGGGACAGGAACATCTTCCGTCAGCCAGATGTGTGACAGGGCATCCCAGAATTCCTTATTCTCTCTTCCGGCGCCGGTGGGCGCATAGACCCCGAGGATCGTTAAGGTGCGGCGGTCTGCCACGGGGCTGTGAGGAGGATCGCCCGCCCGGGGATCAGGCGGTGGACGGTAACACCTTCGACGTTCGTGATATCCCGGTTGAGGACTATTGCTACGCCGCCCCTGTTGGGGTGGTCTGGATCTATAGTGTTGTAGATACGCAGTCGGGGGTAGAGGCGCTCAATCTCATCTATTTGCTCATCGTCAATGTGGGTCTCTCCTACGACAAGTTGCCCTAGGCTCTCGTCGAACATAGTTCGGTTTATTTCACTCCACCTATTGCTGTCCCGGGCGAAATTTTCGCCGCCTCGTCCATTGCCATTTACCGCGGCGAAATTGACTTGGGCCTTCGTCTTCCTGGCGATCTTCGGGTTGTTCAACTGCTGCCGATCCCGTTTGCGGTTCAAAAACGCGGGCGCAGATTCTTCGTCAGAGGGTATGCGGCTGGGCGGGGCACGGGGGCGTCTCCCCGCTCCGCGAGCAGGGCATCGGTCAGACGCGTTCGATGCGTCGCTGCGTGAGTCTGGCTCAATGGAGGTGGAGATGGGCGCGATTGACGCGTCGCGGCGTCTGGTTTGCGTGCCAGGGTGCGCTGGCGGGGTGATTGATGCATTGTTATGTGTAACGGGTGCATTTGGACGCGTAGTCCGCGCCCCGCGGGCAGGCGGGTTCCTATGAGTAGGAGGGGGGGCGCGGTTGTGGAGGCGTTGCGAGCGTCGCGTACCGTGGTTAGAGCCCAAGGTCGGAGGGTGTCCATCACTAATCTCTCCCGCTCCTTCATCGGGGGCGCGGCGGGTGGAGACGCCGCGATCCTCTCCGGAGCCAGAGAGGGTCGGGACCTCCATAGGGGAGGAGCCGTTTTCGTGTTGTTGCCCTATGCGTTGTCCTGTAGCGGCCAAGGCAACCAAACCGATACAGGAAGGGCCTTGCGTATGATAGCCAGGGATAGGCCCCTGGGTACCCTGACTCCTGCTGAATTCGCTGTATGAACTCGCCGCCGGCAGGCACGAGCGAGAGGGAAGTACCGATTCCCCGGAGCCCTCCCGGGTTCCAGGAGGGCTTGTGGTACGAGATTCGGTTTCGTATGGTTGTAATTGCATAAGGGTTTTTTTGGATGCGTTTAAAGACCGCCGTCGTTGCAAAGCTTTTTCTTGAACAGAAGGGGGACAGGGTGGAGCGGCGCATGCTTCTCTTGCGGAATCCGGACCCGACCCAGAGAAGAGGGAGCGGGGGAGGCGAGAGGTGCTTCGTATTGGTAGGAGGCATAGCGCGCGAGCTCGGGGAAGATTGGGACTTGTAGTCACGGCCATACACACTCGAGCTTCTTCTAAGATGAATAAAATTTCTCCTACAACACATATTGCAAGTAAGGAAACTAGTACGAGAGGTAGTGGGAGATCATGAGGTCATGATGTGAAAAGCAGAAGTATTTAAAGACTAGTTTGTGCGCCCTCGGCCTCTTCCGCCGTTTCCTCGTCTACCACTGCCACCACGTCCTCCTCGAGAGTTACCTGCGCCGGGGGTAGGCGCGGGCGCGGAGTTGGTTGTGGAGGGGGCATACCAGCCGGGGATCTGCGGGAAGGGGCAAATGTCGACGACGTGACCGAGGGATTTGCAGCCAGTGCAGTGTAGGTGGGGGCGGACTGCGTGCCCGACGAAGTGCATGTCGGAGTGATACGCGATCTTCCCGAGGAGGGAGCACCAGGCCGCGTTGGTGGCAGCGTCGAGGGAGGGAGGGGCGGCAGTGGTGTTCCAGGCGACACGAGCGTTCGCGGAGCCGCTGCTTTTGAGGGCGATGGGCGTGACACGGACTGAGGCTGCGAAGTGGCCCATGGTGTCGGCGTCCGCGGGGTAGGCGTCGTGGTTGAGCGCGAGGAGGGTTTGGGCCTCGTTCGAGGCGCCGATGATGTCGACAACGAGGGTGGCGACCTCGACACCATCGGTGGCGTCGTAGAGGAGGCCGTCGATCGTGAAGAGGAAGGACGAAGGGGGAGGTGAGTAGGGGATGGTGAAAAAAGTCGTGCCCCCGAGGAGGTTCCAGCACGGTTGGGCAAGGAGGCGCAGGCGCTCGGCGTCGGGGACGCCCTTGACAAGGTAGACGAAGGGCGAGTCCGGGTGGTCGCCGCCGACCGCAAACTCTGCGGGGCCGATGAGGGGGGCGGGGGAGCGAAGAACCCGAGCGAGGGCCGACTTGAGGTCCTCAAGGGCGGTGCCGTTCGTGGCGTGACGGCGTCCATTCCACAGGTAAACAAAAAACTTGTCCACGCCGGCGCTGTCCCACTTCACCAGTTGCCGATCGGCGATGTTCTGGCGCAGGCGGGCGAGGTCGAGCCCGTGGATGGGCGGGAATCCCGCGGGGGGGCCGGGGTAAAGGGAGGAGGTACTGCGCCGCCAGGGGCGGCGGCGGCAGCGGCGGGACCGGGAGTGATGACGGCAGGCTGCGCAGGCGCTGCGAGCGCGGGGGCGGCCATGGCGGCGCCGGCGGGGTTGTGGGTGGGCGGAGCGAGGTGGGGAGCGGCCATCGCGGCGCCGACGGGGTTCGGGGCGAGGGTGGACACATTTGCGCCGGGGGGGTTATTTGGGATCGGGGGCTGTGGCTGCGTGGCGCTCGCGCCTGCCGGGGGCAGAGCAGACGCGGGGGCGGCGTGCGGGGCGGCGTGCGAGGCGGGAGGGTGGGGGATGAACATCCCGCTGGGGAGAGCAGGGGCGGGGTTTGCCGCAGCCGCAGCACGACGCGCGGCGCCTCGCGTGACGATGGTGGTGAAGGGTGAGGCGGGTGCGGGCGGTGGAGGGGCAGCAGTCGGCGTCGGGATGGGCGTCGCGAGCGGGGTCGACGTTGCGGGGTTTGCGGGCGTATGTGCGGGCATGGGCTGGGGTGCGGGGATCGCGGGCGTCAGCGCAGGGGTCGCGGGCGTCAGCGCAGGGAGCGCGGGCGTCAGCGCGGGGGTCGCGGGCGTCAGCGCGGGGATCGCGGGCTGGGGAGCGGGGATCGTGGGCTGGGGAGTGGGGACAGTGGGCTGGGGGGCGGGCGATGGGAGGATGGGGGGTGCGGACTGGGTGGTCATGGGCTTGGGCGAGGGGGAAGCGGAGGCTGGAACGGTAGTTAGATTTTTCCGGAATTTTAATTTTCGGAGGGCGTGGCACGAACCTGCGGAGGTGCGTGCTTGGCGTGCTCTTCCTGCGGCGGCGGCGGCGTCCGCGATCGCCACACTGATGGAGGGGACGGGGGAAGTGCTAACGGCGGGGAGGGGTGAGAGGAAGGGCGAGTCGGCGTCCATCAGGCTGACGAGCCCGGGGGCCTTGATGGCGGCGTCGAGGTGCTCCCAGTCGTACTGGACGGGGGGAGCGGGACTTCGTCGTCGGGGTCGTTGTAGAAAACGATGTCAGCCGCCTCGCGGAGTGTGTGGTCCGCGTTCTGGGCGCACCCAAGCTCGGGCTGGTTTGGGAGCGGTGGGATCGTCGAGGACCCCGCTCCGCTCGTCGTGCCTGGCGGAGTGGAGGGGCGGGCGGCGCGGCCGAGAGGACGAGAGTCGAGGCGACGGTGGATGAGGGCGACGGGGTCGACGGGTGGGTTTGGGCTGGAGGAGGGGGGCTCGGTGGAGCTGATATCACCACCGCTTGCGTCCGCGGAGGAGAGGTCGGAGAGCCCAATGAGGTCGAGCGCAGCCTGCTCCTCGACCGTGTTCGTTTCGCCGTGGTCGGAGAGGGCGGCGAACGCGTTGGGGGAGGACAGGGTGGAAGCGGAGGAGGCAGAGGACGACGGGCGAATGGCGGGGGCCTTGCCTTTGACGCTAGAGCCAGCTGTTCCGGGGTTAGATTGTGGCGAAGAGCAATTTATTGTAATGGACGTACTGTAAGAGTTAACAGGGTCGCCCCCGAAGTGGAGCGCGAGCAGCGGCGTCTTCGTCTTTGACACGAAGGGGAGAGATCCGCGGCCGGGGTAGCCGGAGACCGCGATCACAGAGGGGAGGGCGGACGGGGGGAGCGGGGCAGCGGGCGCTGGAGGCGCGGGCTGGCTGGTGATGCTCCGGGAGCGGGTCTTGACTTGCGAACGGGGGGGCATTAAAAAGGATGTGCGCGGGGTGGCCAGATTGGATGGAGGAAAAGAGAGCGTCCGCCCGTACTATATGCGGGAGGTACAAAGACGGGGTTTGGAGACGGGGGGGTACAAAGAGTATAGCCCCCGAACGGTGGCACGCACCGTTCGGGGGAGGGGGTACAAAGAGGGCGTAGGTGGAAGTGGGAGGGAAGATGGATGGATGTCGTAGCCTCGCGGTGGTTTCCAGGGCGCCGGGTGTGATCGGATCAAGGGGAGGTGGGTCCATCGTTTGTTCGTGGTGGAAATCCAGCCTGATTCGGCGAGCAAGCGCCTCGCGTTCTTTGTGCTAATCGTAGAGTTTGGGAGTTCCCATTTGGTCCGGTGGAGTCGCCTCCCGAAAAGCCTCGTTTTTACACGTTTTGTCAAACTCCATCTATTGTTGCGAGAAAAAGGACTGATGGAGGCACGCGCGACGCCGTGGAAAAATCCGGGCATCATTGTTCGGGTGCTGGTTTGAGGCGTAGAGGACGAGTGGCTCAAAGCGAGCGGGGGATGGCGCAGGGTGGCTGGTGATGGCGGCATAACCAGGCGGCGCGTGAAGGTCGTGAACGACGCGGGGGGTGCCTAGCCCGTGGGCATCGGGCTGGTGGCGCTTCCTTTTCGGGGAAACGCCGCGCTTCCTCCGGGGTGCCACCCAGAGGAATCGACGGTGCGGAGCACCGACGAGCGCTTACGACGGGGGGCAGTCGGCTGGCTCAACGTCGCCATTGAGGAACCCCAGGTGCAATGGGACCTCGGCGTGTCGGTCCTCGCCCTCGACAAGGTCGTGGGAAAATCCGACCACTAGGTGGTAGCGGATCAAGGAGCCCCCTATTAGATCGTGCTATATGTAGTACCACTTTCATCTATAGTACCCCCTCCCTCAATTCCATGCCGCGGATGCGGAACGATTCCTCCTGCTCTTCTCGCTCCGCCCGCCATTCGACGGGGTTATACACCGCCCCATTTCTCAGAATCCCGCCTGGAACGAGAGGCAACATCTCCTCCACGAGCCACTCCTGTTCGTCCCCAAACCAATCACAATACTCGTCGATCTCCAAAACCTGAAGGGGACGACCCTTCGCATGCCAGCTCTCCAACAGCGCCTTCAAACGCGTGAGCAGCGCGAGAAGCGCGTAGCTTTCGTACTCCCACATGGCGACGCAAAGTCCGAGGCTCTGCACGGGCGGGTCGAGGTCGGCCAACGTGTCGAGAAGAGCAGCGTGGCCGTCGGTAGCCTGAAAATATACCGTGTCGAGAGCCGGCAGCGCCGGCAGCGCCGTGCTCCATGTGTGCTGTGTCAGACCCGCGCCCTTGCGCGCATCGAGGTGTGTGATCGCCGTGGTAGGGAAGGCCGTAAAGATGGCCGATGTTATTTCGCCCAGCGCGTCTCCGTCCGTCGGGTGGAAATTGAGCCGCAGAGTAGCGGGATCCATGGTCTCGGGCGGAGCTGTGCTCGGGCAGACGCCCATATTGAAATGCGAAAAGCCGGCCCCCTCCCGTCCGGCTTGGCAGGCGATGCGGAGGAGGACGGGAGGAGGAGAGGAGGGCGCACGAACGTGCTTGCGGACGGGGATGAGAATTTCTGCGGCATCGGCGCCAGCGTGGATGCTCCCTGGATAAAGCGTGATGGTCGCGGTCGCGGGGAAGGACAGGTGATTCAGTAGCGCAGTGCAGTCGACGAGTGGAGCACGGAGACTCATGGATGTCAGGAAAGGAAGCTCGACCGCGTCGTGGTGCACATCGGGGGTGAGCGAGGGGATCAAGAAATCGAGTGTCAGATCCCGGAGCTGTGGGCACGCTCGCAGCATCGCGAGTAAGTCGGGAAAGTGGGAACGCCGGGCCTCGCGAAGTGGATGTCACCGGTGAGCGAGAGCTGCTCGAGGTTGCGCAACGTACGCCATGGGACGTGTATGGACCGTAGCTTGAGTTCGCGCAGGCCGAGCATCCCGCCTTCGAACACACTGTCGGGGAGCGTCAAGACCGGTTCTGTTAGAGTGTCATCCTCTCTCACGTCGGGTTCAAGAAAGAGGGAATACAGGCAGGGGAATACGTGTTGTCCAGATTGTGAACGAAGTGGTGAATATATTTCGCTTCACCAGCGAGCTCGACGGATTGGACACGGGAAGAATTATCAAAAATTGCGCGAGTGTAGCGGAGATTGTTGCAGGCTAAAACCCAGCTGAAGCCGCAGCCTGGAGGGATTCCTGTTTCACCCCAGATCTATGTGACCCCATAGTGCATGGGCCACAAGGGCCAGATCGTACCACCGGCGACAGACCAGCATGGTCTTGGTCCATTTCAAGGTGGAAAGCGACTCGGACTCGATGGCGTACATTACTAGAACCAATGCGAGGAGTTCGTTGGGAAGCCTGTGGATCGGCGGCAGCGCATTTCGTTCCGCTTTGAGCACCGAGATCTGCTCATAGTGCCAGGCAATTTTTGCATCGAGGGATGTGATTTTATTTTGGAGCGGGTTGGACCTAGGCCTGCCAATGAGTTGAGATGAGCGAAGAAAGAAAATGAGGGGACGATCTCACCCGGCAAGGGTCTCGTCAGGGGTCGATGCCATCAGGATTATCTGACGGAGATATGCGACGGGATGAGGCACGGGCGAAGATCAATCATAGGGAGCGTGTGCTCAGCGTGGTGAAGAAACGGAGCTAAAGAGGATTGATCCGATTGCTGATGCCATAACCATCAAGTAAGTACTCGATGTGACATTGTGACTGCCTTTCGCCTTCCTAACGCCTTCCTTGCTTGCTCTCGCCATTCAAAATTCACCACTTGTTGTGCTGGCCCAGAGATCCCGATCCATCTCGTGCTATGAAACGAATAAACAGCCTCTGGACCATGGACTGTTCGTCAACGCCGTTGCTTCCCCTGGACCTGGAGAGACAGATCTTCGAAATCGCTGCTCTTTCTCGACCTGTGGGGATCCCGAACCTTATGTTGGTCGCCTGGCGCGTCAAAGAGTGGTGCGCAATACCTGAATATCCTTGCTGCTTGAAACTGACCCTCCCTCTCCGCAGGGTAGAACCACTCTTCTATCGCACCATCGCAATCCGGCGCTCCCATGCTCCACCAATTCTCTCGGAGCCATTGGATGGCTATCCCATCTTTACCGCTGGAACTATATTGTCCGCGATACGGCGGGATCCACCTATCCTCTTCCACCAATCTGTCCACAATTTGTTCCTCCCTGACGGCGTCGCGGACGAGATGGATGTGACGGCGCTCTTGTCTGCTTGCATCAGTGTCGAAAATCTCTGGATCGCGGAGATCGACGATGAGATGTTATCGTTCGCCTCGCTATCTCCCAAACAGCTGTACACCAACAGTCTTCCTGCCTTGGCTCCCGCCAATCCCTTTTTCTCTCAAATCACCCATCTCGAGCTTTTTGCCATCCAGGAGGAGGATACAACCAATTTTTCTAGACTCTCTCTCATTCCACAGCTCACCCATCTCTCATTTAATGGTGGGGGGCTCGTCGCCGAGTTCTTCTTTTTGCGGCTTTTGGAGACATGCAAATCCCTTTCCGTCCTTGTTTTCCTTCAAGGGATTCCGGGCGATTGGGCTAGGCATTCGGAAGACATCCAGACACAAGATCTTTTGAAGGACATCCGGTTTGTGGCCATGTGTTGCATGTCCTTCTTGAAGGACTGGCAGATGGGCATCCATGCTGGGGCGGATTACTGGAGCCGCGCCGAAACTTTAATTGCAAAACGTCGCTCTGGGGAGTTGCCAGGTAAGCAAGTCTACTCCACATACTCCACATCGCTACACAATTTGATTCCCCACCGTTAGTGCTGCAATTCGAGATCCTCGAGGACGAAAGTCAGCGCCTGTAAGGTAGTGAACTTTCTTGAATGTAATGCTCGACACTAGGGGCCTAAGGCAATATGCCAGCCCAAGATCAGCCTGAGGGTTCCTGAAACACAGATTCTTGGCGTACCGGACCCTGATCGTCAAGCAGACGCGGCGCTCTTCCCAACCTTATGCGATGACTACCAAGGTTTAATTGAGACCAACCAAATCTTTACTCCAGACGTCTATCACTAATAAATTCTGGGCCGTTTTTCTCTCTGGGTCTCTGGTTTACTTGGTTCACCTTCAGAACAGGTTCCAGCCTTTCACACACCTCGCGCAAAATGGATATTTTACCCACCTCGACCTTCGTGCTGGCCGTGGTGACGTTACCCCAGCAGACCTACTAGTACTGAACGCGCCCAGAGTTGTTCTTGCTCGCGCGCCTCCCGCTGTGACTAACGCCAAGTGCCCGGCGCTCTGTCTGCCTGCCCTGAAACCCCGTCGTCACGGTACGTGTCCGACAAACATCGAGCGAACATGCATCCGTATCCCAGGCTAATAGCGGCGGGCTCTGGTTGTCTCTGGCTACAAATCACAAGCTGCTCTTTGGCTGATATTTGACTTAAGTTGGGTGGCCATTGTTTATAAATTCACAGTCCGAAGACGAGCCGCACAAAAACGTAACGCGGGATTGTCCGCCCGATTACATTTCGGTTGTCGGTTACCCACAGGGTAAATAGGGGTAAATCCCTTGCTCGCTCCTCCCTTGCTCCTCCCCTCGCCTAGTCATTTTCTCCTATCGTAGGCATCCGATCAAACCGTAAGTCTCCGCGCCTTGTCCCAGCCCCCGCAGGTACCGAGCTACATTCGTTCTACTTGGGGGATATTTATCTTGGGTCATTCCGAGAAACTTGATAAACTTCTCCGACCGCTCCCTGTATGGACGGTCCCAGAGAGGATCACGGTGGCGAAGAGCGGCGCGGTGATGTCATTCATATCCCTGCAACGTTTATGCCAGACGTCAAACTAGCGCCGTTTGCATACATACTCATACAGCACCCTCATTTTTTCCTCCCGCTCTTGTATTTAACCCCTCGACCGTTATTCGTCCGAAGTCAGCACATTCCTGCCTCACACTCGTTAGGATGCATCTCTCCTCCACTTCGATCTTTGTGCTCGCTGTCGCGACGTTGGCGTCGGCGGTCGCGACACCCACACGCCGAGCACTCAACCTCAACCCCGCCCCAGAGGATCTGATTAACGCGCCCGGCGTGGTTGCTGCGCGCGCACCTCAAGCTCTCACTAATGCTAAGCGCCTTGCGCTCGGCCTTCCTCCGCTGAAACCCCGTCGTCGCGGTACGTGTCCGGCGAACATCCACGCGTATCCAACGCTAATTGCCACCCACGCTATCTAGGCACGGCCGCCTCCGCCGCTAGCTCCCCCCTCCCGCCCGCCACGTATGTGCCCCAGCTGCCTCCCTGTTTCTTTACGAATAAATTACCGCCCACGCAGACAGACGTGCAACATCTTGGCCAAGGGCACCGACGGCACCGACTACGGGTACATCAGCCCAGTCTGGAACGGCTTCGGTGAATACGGAACTTTCCAATCTGCGCAAGCGGGCGCTCTGGAGCTGTCGTTCTCGCACTCGCCAAATACGCCCAGCCAGATCGGGTTCACTGCGACCAACAGCCCCAGCGTGGCGTTCCCGTTCTTCGGTGCTAGTGAGTCGACCTTAATAGCCTCAATTTCTGCGCACGCTGACGACGTCGGTGTAATAATAGTTGTTGGTTTTGCGTCAGCAAGTAACGACTTCGGCGCCGGTTCTTACAAGTGTGTGGTGCAGCTGTTCCCTTTGACGGTTTCACCTCATTTAACTTTTCTATTTCTTTTCTTTTACTGTAGTTACGCCTACCTTGGTGGTACGACACAGACTGCCGTCGGTTCAACCCCCTCCCCTGGCGGCAACTCATTCAGCGCCGCCACGGGTATCCCGGAGAGTTTTGAAAGCGCCGTCTGGACTTACAATCCCGCCACACAGGCGATCACCGCACAATGGATCAACACGGACGGCTCAGCGCCGGCAACGCATATCGTGTACGCCAACGATTCCAACCGTGGGTTCTTCTTTTATTTATTCGACTGGATGAGCACTGATACGATTTCTTTCCGCCACGGCAGAGGTATTAACCCTCACCGGCGATGTGAGCGCTTTTCAGGGCACCTTCGGTGTGCCCCATCCCGAAGTGGTGAGTGCGTCATCAGATGGATGACTCTTCGTTCATCTGTGCTGTCCAGACGTTCGTCTGCGTGCCTCCTGTTGCGCTCCCCACCAAATGAGCGTTAAACCTGCTCAGACTCCAATTGAACAGTCTAATAGTTTCGCCCGTCTTTTATCTTGGTGGGCTGCATCTCCCAGAGCGCTCTAAACGGGCATCGTTACAGTAGATTTGAACCTTCCTGAACGGATAAAAACAGAGGACTCCTTCCCCACTACCTCGTACATTACACTAGAAATAAATCCGCCGTCCAGTGTTACTACACGTCAAAAACCAACAACAAGCTCGTACTGCAGCGCTGCATGCCATCGTTTGAGAGCGTACGAACGAGCTTGACAGGAAGGAAAATACGTACCATGAATACCTTCGGATCTGCGCTGTGTAATAAAATCCTCGGCGCGGCTCCAGCAGTCTCTCTCCCCCGTCTGCGGGGCATTGAGGGAATAATATCCGCGGGACATGAGCACGAATCGTGGACCCTGCGCGAGATCCGTCATATAAAAAGAATGCGACGACAGGTTGAACGAAACGAGCACGGCGAGGGACTCGCAGTTCTGCAGAAGGAGGGAACAGATGGGGATGAAGCCGGATTCGTGGAACGAGAGGTGTGTGAGCTGGGGGAGGCGGATGAGCTGGGACCAGATCCCCATGTCCTCCGGTGTCGGCGAGTCGGAAGCGCCGGTCATTTCGAGATGTGTCAGGTGGGCGAAGAGGGCGTGGCTGGGGGGAAGAGAAATGAAGAAGGGCCGGAGATCGGCCAAGAGGCGCTTGAGCGGCAGGGGCGCGATGAGCGGCACGAGGTTCGCGCTCGCCGTGGACATCCACAGATGTTTCACGCCGGTACAGACCGAGAAGATTTCTTTCAGGCTGTTCTCACTGATCCCGGTGTATCGGAGGCACATGTTGCAGACGCTCACAGCGAAAAATGACGCTGGTTTCGATCGTATGGCAGACAGCATAACTTCGGGCGTGAAGACGGGATAAGCGTTGCTTGGCTTGGCTTAGGTTAGGGTACTCGGGTGGTACAAAAGCGGCTCCACCCTGGATGGGAGGAAGAATGAATGTTTTTTTATATCCGTTGAATCATTCGTACCAACCGAGATCCGGCTAAAATAAACAGAATCCAGACTATCCACGACAGCATATTTTGCGGCAAGAACGGCGTTGCCAGATGGGCCCGGGTGGGATGGCGGCCGTGACCCGGTATCTCTTGAAGCTGTAGGTTATAATACGGCAGCAGAAGTGGACGAAGTTGGGGGCCATTTTATTTTGTGAATCGTTGACGCGCGTGAAGGTGGAAGTCTTGAGCATGCACTGCAGCAACGCGTAGTTTGGACAACGTGAGCTGTTGTACAATTCCGCGATACTTTTTGGGTGCGGGGAAATTCCGTTGTAAATTTACTCGCTCCAGTGAATTGGAGTAAAAGATGCTTGCTGAGAAGGACTATATATTCCCTCAGAGGGAGTCGAACCCCCGGCTCGCTTGGGCCGGGCCATGGATCGGGGAGAATGGAGGCGGACGATTTTCATGAATTAAAAAGGGCTTTCAATGCAGAGGAGCCCGGATAATTGAGTTGGCCTGAGGGGATATGGCCCCGTAATAATTGCTGCCGCGCGTAAAGTCAGAGTCTCGCAGTGGCACGGGCTGTAAACAATGTGGTTGGGAATTTTTCGAAGGCTACCCCAGGTTTCCCGGCAGCTATCTGTAGGCGACGGTCCTCCTCAGTCCTCTGATGGGAAAAAGCCAGCAAAGCAAGAAGAGTAGCGATTCTAAATTCACCGGTGCGCGCGATGTAGAAGGCGAAATTCAAGATGCGACCCAGACACAGCGATTTCGCAGAATGAGAGTGTTTTCCGCCAGAAACTGGAATGCAAGTGCGGCTGTGATAAGAGGATGGCCAAAGCAGTCGTGGCAGGAAGGGAACGAAGTGTTGTCACTGTTTGGCAGCAGCCTCCCATCACCCATCGCCCATCACCAGCTCACGCAGCTCTCCGATGTCCACCATCCTCGAAACCGGCGTCCCACCGACGGACACGCCCGCGCTCCTCCGCGCTCTCCCATATGCGCAGTCTGGCGCCACCCTCATCCTCTCCACCTCTCAAGCCGCTCTCCGCACAACGTTCACCGCTCTTGTCTTCCTCTCGAAGCTCCTCGCCAATCCCATCGCGTTCCTCTCGCCCTTCCCCATCTTGCTCTACATCCTCGCGCCCCTCATCGTATTCGTCCAACTCCTGCTCGAAATCGCCATCTACGCGCCGACCCGCACGATCGCGTACGTCGCCGACGCGGTCTACCCCGCCTACGTTTTCCTTGGTGTCGTGTGCATTACCGGCGCGCTGATAGGCCTGAGCGGGCGCTTGACCGTCCTCGGCGTGCTCTACGTGCTTCCGCCCCCACCCCCGCCCCCGCCCCCGCATCTTTTGGTGGAGGTTCACGATGAGAAACCGCGCCGGATTCCATGAGGTGCGGCCTGCAGTTCGTGTTGCGGGCAGAGCCTCATTTCTTCGCCGTCCTTCCCAGATGTTTCCCCGCTCGCAGAATCAATCTCCGCTTCGTTTCAACAGCGTGTAATTGTACGTCCTCTTCATTGCATCGAGCTCAGCTGATGGTTGGTTGCTTCAGATGTGGTGTACCTCGCGCTAGTGTCGCCCATTATCTTGTAATCCTACGTCTTCCCCATTAACTCGGGCCCAGATCGAAGTCGTGGCATACAATACGCGCGTTTTGTTGAACCCTATAAGTACCATTAATATTGAATGGAGAATAACGCTCTGTAATTTCTTGAAGCGCGCTCTGTCTGTCATGCACTATTCCTCCGGGAGACCCATTCTGGCAAAACTCGTCATTCTGGGCAGTGGACGTCAAAGGGGTGTCGGGATTAAATTTTCGGATATCGGGTTAGGGTCCCCCAGAGGGCTGAATTTTTTTTTTACCCCATACAGTTGGATTTGTCATGATGCATAATGTCGGTGGACCCTGAAACCTTATGCATTATAAGCAATACACACCAACAATTATCATATTTAGGGCCCACCCAGGTACAATTTGAACACCCAAGTGTCAAGTTGCAAGTAGGTGGGCCTGAAATTTAATTTACTTCTAGTACTTTCAGTCCCACTGATTTTGTAACCTAAAGGAGTAGAATAAAATTATGATTTGGGTGCCCTGAAATCCATTCGAAAGCCTACGATTCAGATTACACAAAAGTTCAACTGAAATTGAAAACCGAAATTATGGGTATTGGGATTGGAAATGGGGCGCCCAAGACTCTGTCTCTCAATTGCACCGAAATCAAAGCCGGAACTCAAAATGTTGTTTCTAATTTCAGCTGTCCCGAAACCTATTAAAATCCCGAATTTCGGCTTGAATTTCAGCTCAAGCCGAAATGCAAACTGAAATTAGTTGTTCCAAGTGTGATGAAATTTAGTCCACAGACAATCCATGGATTTCAGCACGCTTAGAACAACTAATTTCGGTTTGCATTTTGGCTTCAGCTGGAATTCAAACCGACATTCGGGATTTTGATAGATTTCGGGACAGCCTAAAATGAGAAACAACATTTTGAGTTCCAACTTTGGTTTCGGTGCAATTGAGAGACAGAGTCTCGGGCGCCTCGTTTCCAATCCCAATCCCAATAATTTTGGTCTTCAATTTCAGTTGAACTTTTGTGTAATCTGAATTGTAGGCTTCCGAATGGGTTTCAGGGCAGCTAAATTGCAATTTTATTCTACTATTTTAGGTTGCAAAATCAATGGGACTGAAAGTAATAGAAGTAAATTAAATTTCAGGCCCACCTACTTGCAACTGGATGCTTGGGTGTTCAAATTGCACCTGGGTGGGCCCTAAATATGATAATCGTTGGTGTGATATGCATTGCGAGATTTTGTCACGCCTTGTGACGCTCAGTGACAGCGTGACAGGATCGTCACTTTCCAAGAAAATAGTGGTTTGTATGGTATGTACAGTATTTACGGCCAAGATTCAATTTTGTATGGAGTAGACGGTGCAGTTCGAGGTTTGCGTGTCTTCTCAGGAGGCATGGAAGATCTTGTGGAGGAAGAAAGCTTAAAAAATTTACATGTTTCCTTCGGACACTGGATCGCAAACAATATGTTCCCACGGCCTCGAACATGACTGCGAGAGCGTGATCATGCTATCGGTGAGTCGAAATTCAGGGCTCGAGAAACAAGCACTATTAGTGTCCCAGAGTCATGATTACCCTGTTCTCAAGTCCCAAAAATGCACAACAGACCTCAAAAGCTTATGCACTATGCATTATCACCAAAATGCATAAAATCCCCGCCCACCAACTCGGTGGACACCAGAACCCTATGCATTATGACCATTATGCATTCCGACCTAATGCACTATGACAAATCCAACTGTATTTTGAATGTGGTCTGAGGCCTTCAAAAACATTATCTATGGGTTGGTGTCAAGTACCGGATCGCCGTCAGGACCGATCAGATCCGAGGGGTCCTGTCAAGACAAGTTGAATGTGAGCGAGGGGTGAACACTACACAAGATATGGACTTCGCGTGGAAAGTGCGAAGTCCAGTCGGGACCGAGGCGGAGCCGACGGGGACAGAGTGGACTTGGCTTCAGCTCGTGCGCTGCGCCCTTCTCTACAACCCGTGTCCAATTTCGGAAAAGGTCGGAGGCTGACGAAGGGAGGATAACGGAGGTCGACAGAAGACCGAAGCGAGGATGAGGATAAGGAGGAAGTCTTAGTCGATATTCAAACTGACTAGAACAGGATGTACATAAGGCTTTTTATACTAAGTCTAAATTATTACTTAAGTGTCGGGGCCGTCGGAGCACCGAGACTCCGTGATAGCGATGAGTGACTGCTGTACATGTGAGTCAATGCTGTGGCGGAGTTTTCGGAGGACCGAAGGTTCCGAGGGAGGGATAGTGTGGAGTTGTGTCGTGATGATAAAGGGACCCAATAGGAACTGTTCGGAAAATACTCGGGAGCCGACGGGGTCCGAAGTCACGGTACGTGACAGTATCCCCCTCTTAGCGCCGAACCCTAGAGGCACTGGGAAAATGCGGATTTTGCCGGGAACCGATCTGAGTCATTCGGGCCCGTGCGCAGCACATATATAGCCCAGTTGATCGGAAATGAAAATTTCCCCATCTTGTCCACCAACCACCACCGTCTCCGTTCCTACCAGCTACCCCATGCCTCGCCTTGCGTCCGAGACCACCGAACAATTCCACGCCTGTCTAGTAAACACCCCCGAGGCCGAGACGGACTTGTGGCCCGACAACGATATCTGCATGCGCCACACATTGCACAGGGAGGCTGCGCAGAGGAAGATGGAGGAGGAGCGGAAACGTCGGGAGGCCGAGGAGCGCAAAGCCGAGGAGGAGCGGAAAGATCAGGAGGCCGCGAGGCAAAAAGCCGATGAGTTGGCGCGCAGAGCCCGGCGCAGGGAGGAGAAAAAGTTGGCGGCGGCAGCAGAGAAAAAGGCGGCCGAGGGGGAGTCAGCATCGGAGAAAGCGGCTGCCGACAAAAGAGAGGGGAAGCGCAAGGTGCGATCGGAGGATCCGGCGGACTCGGATGCCGAGGAGGCTGATGAAAAGGGTGGAGAACAAGACGGAGGCGAGTAGGGACCGATCGGAGGCCGAAATGTATATATTATTTTCTTGGTTTTATTGAAGTCGTGGTTTTCTTGATAACAAAGTAGAATGAGTAAGAGTAAAGTGAAGGAAAAAGTTTTTAAAAGGAAAAACGCTCAGAAGACCTTCATTGCGTAAAAACCTGTGCAAGACATCGCGTACGAGTCGCATCGGTAGCCGTCGGGACTGAGGTCATAACGGGCCCGGTCGGTTGGGATACTTGGCGTGGAATTCTTCGACAAGATCTTGCGCGTTATCGAGTTCGTCGGCTCGTAGCCAAGACGTCTCTTCGGCCGTTCCTGCGTACCCATCCCATCGGACAAGGTAGACTAACGGAGGCCGTCGGCGCCGATCGATTTTGCTGTCCAAGATTTCTGCGATCTCATACTCCATTTCTCCGTCTATCTCGATCGGAGCCGGCAGAGGCTGCTCGCGCCCTGGTATAGTGTTCGGATGTGCGGGCTCGAGTTGGGAGATGTGGAAGACAGGATGGATCTGTCGCATGTCTCGTGGAAGTTTGACGGTAAAGGAAGCTGGTCCGGGCTGGGCGATAACTTCGAATGGGCCATAAAAAAGTTCGGAGAACTTCTTGGTCGGTCGGGCCGATCGGAAGCCGAAGGCATTTATGTATACCTCATCTCCTACGGAGACCTTCGGGTCCGGGGATTTCCGTTTATCAGCAGGACCTTGATAGCGCTTCTGAGCAGCAGCCATCTGGTTACGAAGCTCTTGGTGGAGAGCGTCTAGGTCCGTGACAAATTCTCGGGCCCGAGCGGAGGTCAAGTCGCGCTCGGGATGGACGGTGACCGACGGATGATAGCCCTTGTTGGCGAAGAACGGAGACACGCCGGTAGTGTCATTAGGCGTGTTGTTGTAGGCAAATTCGCCGAGCGGAAGAAGCGGAGCCCAGTTGTCCTGCTGGTAATTGCAGTACATCCGGATGTATTGTTCCAAAGTCTGGTTGACACGCTCGGTCTGTCCGTCGGCAGATGGGTGATAGCCGGCGGTGAAGTGGAGCTTCATATTGAGCGCCTCTCCCAAGGAACAGAAGAAGTGATTAACAAACTCGGAGCCCCGGTCGGAAGTGACATGGCTCGGGACTCCGTGCTTGGAGAAGACGTGAAGGACGAATAAATGGGCCAGTTCGGACGCCGTGATTTTACCGCGGCACGGGATGAAAAGTGCCATTTTCGAAGGCGGTCGACAATAACAAGGATGCTGGTGAAGCCGTCGGACATCGGGAGTTGTTCGATAAAGTCCATCGAAATTGAATCCCAAGGTCTCTCGGGGACCGGTAATTGCCGAAGGAAGCCGTAAGGTCTATGGTGAGTGTATTTGCCGTGTTTGCAAAGCACGCATGAACGGACGTAACCTTTGACAAAGGCTCGGAGTCCGGGCCACACATATTCCTGTCGGACTAAGGCAAGTGTTTTGTTCTGTCCCCAATGGCCAGCAAGTTGGTGATCATGTTTGTCAAGTAGAACCCGCAGACGGAGTTCCGCGGATTCCGGCACGTAAATGCGTCCGTCATGATAAAGAAGGCCATCTCGGGTTTCCCATCGGGGATCCGAGGTGTCGTTAAGATGTCGTGAAGCAACAGGATTGGAAGGTAAGGCAGCACGGATATCCGCGTGGAGCTGATTTACGTCCATAATGTGCCCAGCTCGGAGCGCCGGAGTCCACAGCGCGGAGGCGCGAAGGGAAGCGCCAATCTGATGCTGAGTGAATACTGGACGGAAATTATGCGGATTCGCACTGGCGTAGCCACTATCCCCCTCTTTAGGGTAGACGTCCCATCGTCTAGTGAGAGCATCGGGCTTGCCACCGAGCCGCCCCGGGCGGAACCGAAGGACGAAATTGAAGGCAGAAAGTCACTCGGACCACCGAGCTTGCCGACGGGTCAAGAGTTTTGTTGTCGAAAAATACTCCAGATTCTTGTGGTCGGTGATAATGTCTATCGGCCGTACCGCACCCTCGAGGTAGCGTCGCCAAACGCGGAACACCTCAAAAATGGCGAGGAGCTCTTTGTCGTGCGTATCGTAATTGAGCTCGGCTGCCGAGAGTGTCCGAGAATGAAAGGCTACCGGCCGAATTTCTCCGTCATCCGAGGTGATTGAAAGAATAGCGGCGATGGCGTAGTCGGACGCGTCGGTTTCCAGGGTAAGTTGAGCACCTGGAATCCAATGCGTCAGAATTGGAGCAGTGGTAAAAGCAAGCTTAAGGGTATCAAAGGATTCCTGGCAGGCCGGAGACCATAGCCAAGGTTCGGACTTCCGAGTGAGTCGTGTCAGCGGCACGACGATGTCCGAATAGTTCGCAATGAAGCGACGGTAGAAATTGGCAAAGCCAAGGAAAGACTGGATGTCCTTGACTTTTCTCGGCTCCGGCCATTCCCGAATAACCTTGACCTTGGATTCGTCCATCGAAAGACCTTGTGGGGAGAGGATATACCCTAGGAACTCAACGGTCTCAACGCTGAAAGCGCATTTTTTGAGAGATGCGAAGAGACCGGCCTGCTGAAGGCGCCGAAGCACCTCACGGACATGCTTTCGGTGATCCGCCGGGTTTTCCGAATAAATGAGGATGTCATCCAAGTATACCACAACGTTGACGTCGAGGAGGTCCGAAAAGAGGTCGTTCATAAAACGTTGGAAAGCGGCTGGAGCGTTGGTGAGGCCCTCGGGCATGACAAGCCACTCGAAGGAGCCGTCACGGGTCCGGAAAGTAGTTTTCCATTCATCTCCGTCGGCGATCCGGACTAAGTGATAAGCGTGCTTCAGGTCAATTTTAGTAAAAACCTTTGCACTTTGTCCGGCATCGAGGAGATCCGAGATGAGTGGCAACGGATACCGATCTTTCCGAGATATCCGATTCAGAGCTCGGAAATCCACGCAAAGCCGAAGCTCCCCAGACTTCTTTTTGACGAAGAGGATGGGAGCACCGTGCGGGGAAGTGGACTGTCGAATAAAGCCGTTGTTGAGATTTTTGTCGAGGAAATCTCGGAGAGCCGCCAATTCTAGCTGAGAAAGGGAGTATATGGGACCGGGCGGTGGTGAAGCCCCGTCCTCGAGTTCGATCTTGAGATCGTATAGCCGATGGGGTGCCAACTTTTCTGACTCGGAGGCCGAGAAGACGTCGGCATAATCGTGGTACTCTGCCGGAAGGCCGGACAAGTCCGGGGCTTCGGAAGCGGCGGAGGACCGGCCTAGCACCTCAGAGAGGCCCAGGCGGAATAATTGACTACCTTTAGTGCGCAAGGCGCTTGCAAAGGCAGCTGCTCCAATGAAGGAGATCGACGGGGGTGGAGCGTCGACCGAAGGAGCGACAGATGGCTCCACTGAGGGAGGAATGGTTTCGGCGGAAGCCGACAGAAGTCCTTCGGACGGAGCCGAAGGTGACCCAGCGGAGCAAGGCGAACGGAATGATATTTGGCCCGAAACCCAGTCAATCAACGGATTGTAGCGGGTGAGCCAATTGTGTCCTAGAACGACAGAGCAGGCAGAATCCAGAGTTGTGACGTATAAAACAACCGGGGTTGTGTCACCAGAAGGAAACCGAATGTCAAAACTGACGGTTTCGGAGATGACGGCACCGAAGGTGCCATCGAACAGACGGAGGCCGATCGGGGGAATGGAAACGCGCGTGAGATTATTGGTGGGACAGAATACAAGATCAGCAAAACAATCGGACGAACCGGAGTCGACGAGAGCCCGGAAAGCCGACGGAATTTGCGGGGATTCAAGAAGTGGGCATAAAGAATTTGGGTCGGTGAGGGCAGAAGCGTTAAGTCGTAAAAAGGAGTCAGGAGCGCGGACTGGGAAGTCTTCGCGACCCTCGGGCCGCGCGGACATCCGAGAATCGCTACTTATTTTCCCGACTGTGAAGTTGAAGAAGATGCAGTGGTCGTGGTGGCCGCGCGACCAGATGTCCGTCTCTTGGGACAAGCGTCACTGCGATGACCCTTTTCACCGCAAAGCAGGCACAAATTTTCGGCAAGCCGACGGGCCCTCTCGGCAGGGAGGAGTTTGCCGTCGGTACCCAGTACCCTCGCATATGGTTTCTCCTGAGTTGAAGAAGGAGAAGTTTTAGCGGGGGATCCGCCGGAGTTCCCTCCGTTCCCCCCGCCTCCCTTCTTCTTATTCTTCTTGGATTCACCAGAAACGTAGGGGGTAGGGTTACTGCCGGAAGTGTTTGGGTGCGCCGCCTTGTTATCGGTGGTGACAGTTTTCGGAGACCGAGAATGCCGAAGTCGCTGCTCCTTCTGCCATTCCCAATGGGAGGCGTCGATGGATTGAGCAGAGATTTTAAGGACATCGAGGGAATCCGGCTTTCCGCCGGGAAGGTCGCGAAGTTTGAGCTGAATGCGCCCGGGAAGTCCATCGTAAAAGACTTTTCGGAGGGCGACGGAGTTCCAGCCCGTAAGCTGTGAAAGCTTGTTGAAACGGACCAGATACTTCTGGATTTGTTGTCCATCGCCCATACGCAGAGCTACAATCTCGTTCTCGGCGTCCTGTCGGGGATCGTAGGTGCCGAAGTTGATCTGGAGCTCAGAAACGAATGTGTCGTAATTGTTGAGCCAAACAGGGGGGTTGAGTGGGTCAGGGTTAACGTAGGAAGGTTCGAACCATCCGAGGGCATCTCCGGTGAGGTAGGAGATCATGTAGTTGACCTTCTGCTGATCCCGAGAAAATGCCGAGGGACGATCGCGGAAGTTCAGGATGCCTTGGAAAAGGAAGGTACGGAGTTTCTCGGGGTCCTTGCCGTCAAAAGTCTCGGGATCCCGAACGCGGGACCGAGTCTTGTCCTGTGAAACGCTGCGCTGATTGAGCGCAGTGCCAATACCCTGAGCCAGAGCCGCCGTGAGTGAAGCAAAGAAAGCAGCAGGATCCTCCATCGGATTCCGATCTGGACTTGGAGATCTGCTATCTCTACCTCCACCTCCACCTCCTCCCGATCCTCCACTACCACCACCACCGCCGTTTCCGTCCGGATCGAACGGGTTATGGGAGGACCTTCGGGGCCGATCGGCTACCGGCGATTCCCGAGATGGGGGTTCCTGAGGTTCCTCCTCCTCGTCGATCTCAACCAGACTATTTCTGGCCGATCGGACACCGCGAGCCTGTGAGATTGACTCGAAGGGATTATTCGGTGAGCGAGCAGGGCGAGTTTCGGAAGGAAGGGTCATAGTGGAAGTCATACTGCCAACAATATGTGCACTTTGTCAGTTAATGAAGGAAGATTGGATGTTCTGGCTGGCTAAATTTCGGAGGCCCGCACTGTAGTTGATACGGGAATCTCGGTTGACCTGGTCCTGTTGTTGGCGTTGTTCGACAACCTCGGGAGGAGTGATGCTAAGTCGAGCAAGTCGCTGAAGCGCACATTCGTTTCGTAGTTGAGTTTGCGTGTCGATTTTGGGAGGCATAAACAAGTGGGTGTAAGAAGAGTCAGTTTGAATATACTGTCAAGTACCGGATCGCCGTCAGGACCGATCAGATCCGAGGGGTCCTGTCAAGACAAGTTGAATGTGAGCGAGGGGTGAACACTACACAAGATATGGACTTCGCGTGGAAAGTGCGAAGTCCAGTCGGGACCGAGGCGGAGCCGACGGGGACAGAGTGGACTTGGCTTCAGCTCGTGCGCTGCGCCCTTCTCTACAACCCGTGTCCAATTTCGGAAAAGGTCGGAGGCTGACGAAGGGAGGATAACGGAGGCCGACAGAAGACCGAAGCGAGGATGAGGATAAGGAGGAAGTCTTAGTCGATATTCAAACTGACTAGAACAGGATGTACATAAGGCTTTTTATACTAAGTCTAAATTATTACTTAAGTGTCGGGGCCGTCGGAGCACCGAGACTCCGTGATAGCGATGAGTGACTGCTGTACATGTGAGTCAATGCTGTGGCGGAGTTTTCGGAGGACCGAAGGTTCCGAGGGAGGGATAGTGTGGAGTTGTGTCGGGATGATAAAGGGACCCAATAGGAACTGTTCGGAAAATACTCGGGAGCCGACGGGGTCCGAAGTCACGGTACGTGACAGTTGGGGAAAGTGTAGCGGTTGAAAAATGGGTGGGAGAAGGCCCTCTGATGGCCCTCCGAGGCCAGAAGTTCTTAAAACTGAGTGTTTATAATGTGCAAGAGGTGATATTACTGGGAAATCACCATGAAATTGTCTTACCTGGTCTGGTAGTTCACAAAACCAACAAAAAATGTCGTGGAAATATCAAGAAACACTTGCGAAACACGGTCTTGATAGCATCAGCTGCATTTGGACCTGTCCATCCGGTGGCGGTGGCCCTGCACATGACTCGGAGCCACGGCCCGGCGATAGGGGTGGGAATCTCCTTCCTTATATGGGAAGAGTACGGAGGGAGGGGTCCCAGGAAGGGCTGAAAAGACTTTTCGACCTGATATCTGTTTCTCGAAACCCGACACCCCCTTGGCGGACGTCGGAAGAAAGTTTCCCGCCTTCAAAGAAGGTGGGTTGAAGTTTCAGATGCATAGGGCTCGGTTCATGGATCCAGGATGTTCTCTTTTTTTTTTTTTTTTTTTGGAGCGTTTGGGATAATGTGTTTCGGTCTGCACAAGCATTCCAAAGTCATCCGCTGGGTCTATCAGAAAATTCCAGTTAATGCCGGGGAAGTTGTCCAGGGAGGAAATGCCATTACACACAAGTACTGTAGTGTGGGACTCCAGCCTTAGTAAAGTTATCCTATCCCATTTCTTGAATCAATTAATTTCAACAGCTGTATACCCACTAAAACCCCCACTGTATATGTCCAGTCATCCGGCAGCGAGTCTTCGTCCATTATTAGACCACTCCATGTTTTCAGGACAAGATCCTTATTCAGTGCAAGGTCAACGAATTTCAGTTTGTCAGTGGGGGTTCAATCTCGTCCTAGTGCTGAATTAACGGATTTCAGCCATCTATTCTGAATCTCAACATCTGAAATGTTATGGTCTGGGTTTTTCAAAAACCCTATCATTCCGAATGTTCCAGATTGTGTGCCACGCTGTGGAGACCAGAATGGCAAATAGTCTTCCCATTGCAGGTATAGCTTTCCTGTTTGAGTGTTTGAATTTAATCAGGTTGCAACCCAAGATGAGTCCCCAACTGAGGGAAGGCCACTTGGAATATTTCATGGCCCAGAGTTGCTTGGTCAGTCGCCAAATTAGTTTCGCACCAGAGCCATCACACTCCATCGCAATATGCTCAAGATTCTCAGGGACACGACATGTTGGGCAGGTTGAGATTGCTTCAAGATTCTCAATATGTGTCCAAAAGTCACCCACTCTGAAAATGTTGTGGATTGACTTCCAAAATAATTCACGGTGGAGTCGTCTCAAATTCACCGAACGTATAGATTTCCAGATCATTTCGTCTGTTGGAGTGTAATCGGACACTTCATACACGGAGTATTGGATGCGGTCTAGATTGATGAATGTTGCCTTCCTCAGCGTTATCGGGTGGTTGCCCTTGACTGTCATGATCCGGCTTTTCAAATCTTGAACACCGGGTCAGACCGCGATCACGGGAACGCATTATCCCGTGACCGCATTGCAGCAAGTCACACATAGCACCAAATCCCTAAAGACGGACGACACGTGACCTCGATATCCCGACAACTCACGATCACATACCGGTCGCCTATACATTTTATGGCTAAACCTCAAATCCCGAGCAACCGGATAACGCGCAATTGCGATACTCCGACAACTCGCAATCACATCCCTGTCGTTCAAACCCCTCTTCGGTTTCAACAATTGCCTTTTACACCTCACATAGGGTATATTGAAACACAACACATAGGGTTGACATGATCGGACTCCTAGTTATATTAGTATATAAACCCGAGGTAGAAACTCCTGTACTTTAGATTCTACCTCGTCTAATCTCAGGCTTTACCTTTGTTTGACTCTTGTTCCCTCGGGATTACGAAGAACGCTGGATTCTCACCTGTGGCACTACATACGTCGTTGCCTATGACCTCGCATCATCTTCCTCAGCGGATATCACTCTGTCTTCGGCTCCTATCAGTTCCCACCGGTACGACACTCGTGGCCTTACATCCCAGGACCGAACGAGGAAGCCGTTCGTCTCGTACTACTACTCGGCGACTGCACAGGTTACTAAACAGGTTGTTAAACCCCGGGCGGGATTATTATTTGGACAACTCAAGCCGACCTATAGGCCGTCATTGACATTGCCGATTTTTGTAAACATTCGCTGGGAGCCTTGGGATATTAGGATACCAGAACAGCTGAACATTAAATCAATTTGGGTATCAACTTCAAGCGAAGGGCATAGATCAATGTCTAAAGTGACAGGGAAAGTGTTCGTTACTTTCTTCAACTGTGTCCGTGAACCACGTTCGTTCAGCGCTGCAAATACTGCTGGGAAAAGCAGGAAGTTTGGGTCCAACATGTCACTTTCAGATTTTATTTGCTCCTGGATCAGTGTTTGGATCCAGGATGCTCTCCCGGTTCAAATAGTTCTCGGAGCTCTATAGAATGTGAATTTCTGACCAGCAAATCCGCCATCACCGGTGTGACTTGGACGTGACACTCTCTCTTCTCATCAGATTCAGACGACTTCGTTCAAAAGGTCCTTCAAATCACATGAAACTCGCTTTACATACTCTCAGCCCACTATTCTCTCAATACCTCGGTTTTCCTCGCTGTGTACGCTAGAATTATGTCGATTTGACTGCTATTCAATCCCAGGCTCAAATGGGTTTTCGTGCGGCCTAGGAACGTCAATCGAGGAAAGTGGATGCGGGCCAGCGCTGTAGTAACTGTGGTGGAGCCTCTGCACGTCCTAGAGGGATCCCGGTACGTCACAATAGCTGTTTTTCTGACCCTAGTGTAGTACTGATCGTTTTTTCGTCGAGATTCTCTCCCGGTCATAATACGGACATCAGACTTTTGACATTCAGCTTGTGAGCTTGTACAAGGTCAAACAAGGTCAGACAAGGTCCCAAGCCCCACCAAAATGCGCGCAAGCTCACAAGCTCACAAACCTATGTCTCGATTATCACAAGGTCACTCGTTCGACCCCGTGTAGTGGTATAAATTCGGAATGAATTGTTCCAATCACCATGACCAGGTATGGTATGGCCATAAGAATTTGTAAGAAGCATCCTCCGATATTTCACAAGGTTTTCCCACTCTATGCTGAAAATTTCGAGAGGTTTTTTCTTCCGATTTGACCTCGTTTGACCTTGTGAGCTTGTCACAAGGTCACAAGGCCAAACAAGCTCCCAGCTGATTGTTAAATGGCTGATGGAGGAGAACCGGAGCCCGCTAGACACTCTTCTGTGATATCCGCGCTCTCTCCATCGGCCCTGGATCGGTCCGATCAGTGAAACCCAATTGTCGTATACACTATCCTATGCCCCCAATCAAAAATTTACGAGTGCTGTGGACATCACGGACATCACGGGGCACTCAACTCGCCCCCGAGTGATGCCTGGGACCACATGATGCAGCGGTGAGCTGCCGTGCACGCGAGCCCGTGCGACCGGACACAGTGTATGTGTGTGTGCAACGATGCCCGTTGGCCGGCGGCAGTGTATGCCGCACATGCCCCGTGTCGGTGCTTGAAACGCTACATGCGCGGGAGGAACATGCCGTGTCGACGCACAGTGACGGACGCTGCCTGGATGCTACAGGCAGAAGCGAGGTAGCAGTGCTCACCGCCGGCACAGGGAATCAGTGTGCGCGCTGCATGCTGCTCCTGTGTGCGCTGGGCGCGCGTGCCGCTCCAGTATGTGCTGGCTGTTGAAGAAGAAAGGGGTTGTCCCAAGGTGGACAGGGAAGTGCCAAGGTCGTGCTGGTAGGTTCGCCGAGTCGTAAACCAGATAACCTCTCTCGGGATGACACGCAGGAGGCCCTAGGGATAGAATGATCAGTACAACAAAAATGTAAATCAACTTAGCTCAATGTGGAATAAAGGCTCGGACTCGCGTGGAATCAGAGTGTAAAGGAATGGATTCATGGTGGTGGTAGGAAGCAAGGAGGAAGGTGATGGAAAGTTCTCGAATATTACATGATGGGACGGCTGCTCCCGTGTTCGTGGCACACCGGAGCCTCCAACTGAAATGTGAGAAAAACAATACTAAAAATGGATGTTGTAAATCCATCGGCTACCTCAACACCTTCAGCACGTCGCGAACCGGGTATCTGCACAAAGATGTATAGGGAGATGCATGCTGCCCCCGCTCAGCGCCGGATGTGGGTGTCCAGGCCACTCCGAGATTGATCCCCGGCACAGTCCGAGCTCGCGACGGCATCCAGCATCTTGGGAACTTCGGGATTGCTACGAATATCTGTATAGTATAGGGATCCAATGAATAAATGTGGTAGCAAAATAATTAACCGCTGTAATCATAGAGTACTGAACCTGACCATATTTCGAAGCTAGCGCGTGCAATACTGTATTATTACATTCAATTCGAGTGTCACACATCACTCCCCCTTTGGTCGATGGCGAATATTGGTGTTTCGTCACGCATCACCCACCCCTTAGTTGAACGTAACTTTCTTCACACAGGCATCAAAACTGCTCAAAATCTCCTCTGCGATGCTTAAATTTGAAAACTTTCGTTCCGGTGGTCGAAAATTTCGGTTCTGTCACGCCAAATTTTGGCCCTGGTCGAATGGTCGAACTGGTAATTCGGGTCACGCGTCACACCCCCGGTCGAATTGGATGTAATTATACAGTATCCAATGGTATGAGATTCGGATGGCTTGGCAGTACATTGTGGAGAAAGTTGATGGTGTAGCTGCAAAGGACATCTGGCATGAAGATTGTAGAGATTATTAGTTCCAGAGTGAAATGAGCGAGAACAACGTGTTGACGAAATAAAATGAAAATGGACGCGAGGTAGTGATATATTTGCCCCGCACGTGCGATCGGGCCGAAGTCCGAAGGCGACGAGCTGGGCAAGTTGCGCTTCCACACTGTGCATACGATGCGCACACAGCGCCCATACGTCCCAGGAGTGATGGCTCAACACTGTGAACTGGGGCGGTGGTTTGGTGGACTGAGGGCCAACGCACGGGCATCAAAGGAGCACAATATTACGCTGATTAACAGTAGCAATGTGCGCAACATAAAATATGATTTTAGCACCCTTCAACGCGAATTATCTGAGGTCTGAGTGCTCGAACAGCTGCGTATTCCTCGTGACTATCCAACCTCCGAGTTCTGTGGTGCTAGGCATCAAACTCGCAAATCGTGCTAGGCGTCGTTGATGGCAGCGACAAGAGCTCGAGTTCATTGCGCCATCAAAATTAGACGGGTATGTCAGCCTAGGGGTGTCCGCTTCCAGTATGGTGACGAAAATTCTGAGGCTCCGCACGGCCGGATCAAGGTCGGCTAATGCGTCGAGCAGAGCGGCGTGGCTGTCGGTAGCCTGAAAGGATACCGTTTCGAGGGCCGGCAACGCCCGGAACGCGGTGCTCCATGTGTACTGTGTCACAGCTGCGCACTCGCGCACATCGAGATGCGTGATCGCCGCGGTAGGGATGGCCGACATTATTTCGCGCAACGCGTCCTCTTCGCTCGGGGAAGAGCTGAGCAATAAAATGGGCTTGCGGTGTACGATGTCGGGTTCATAAGCGCCCATTTCGAACCTGCGGAAACATTGGCGTTGATCTGGAACGAATCGGTCATGGATGAAGAGGCAAACCGAAGGGTTCGCGCAGGACCGCCCGGAACGGAAGAGAGTGTTACCTTTCCAACAAGCGAAGTATGAGCTTAGGGTTAAAGCATCTGTCTACGAGAGACTAGTTTCCTTGCGCGAGGAGACATTTCCGATTTCAATTGTTCTGCTATGAAAGGTGTGGGGTAGGTGAAGTTGATCAGTATTCATGCTCCAAGTGATGATGTTCTAGGGCAGCCTAGGCACCAGATTGGGTTGATATGGTGTTGAGATTTCATTGATATATAGAAGGCGCCTGTCATGATTTTAAAGAAAGTCTCTACAGGTGCTACACTGTTTACATTAAGTTGGGGTTTAATTATGTTGATAAAAAGTCGGGAAGTTGTAGAGTTGTAGAGAAATTGCAGCGCTCGGCCTATCTAATGTCCATGGCTTCTGGTTGTTCCATCCACACCAATATCAGGTCGAGGAATGCGGGTATCTGAACGTCTCGACCTCGACGACGACTGCAAGACATCTATATTCCGGTCCAGCTCATAGACAGTCTGCTACTACTTCGAATTGAAACTGATCAAACGACTGTCTTTGATCTGTGAAGGCTGGTTCGAGTCTATCCCAAGCCGCCTTGATCAAATCTGCGACTCTTTCAGCAATTATGTATGCGGCCGCTTGCGTGTGAGCGGAAGGGATGAAAGGCTACGAATAATTAGCGAATGGGCGGGGTTGCGCAGATAGACAACTTACCAACACCGAGAGATCAACAATTCGCAGACCTGTCAATCCCTTTACAACCAAGTCCGGATCGACGACACCCCATGTCGCGCCTTTCGGGGACATGCTGGCCGAGCCGGCAAGGTGGAATATGGATTGGGCGTTCGCGCGAATGTAGGCGTCGAGCTCGGCATCAGTACTGTTGGAGTTTACACCGAGCGAGGCAACGACGTAGCCATCCCAAGCGGGGAGGGACGCGAAGCGCAATGCGGTCTTGAGAGCTTGTCGTATCACAAAGGAATCGCTGTCGGAGCCAAGAAGATTTGGGTTGATGAGTGGTGCCGCAAGGGCATCATCGCTACCGAGAGTTATCGAGCCACCTGGTGAGCGGGATAGGATTAGCGCAAGTGCACGTTTCATGGCATCACAGCACGTACGCGCGGTAGGAGCTACCAGAGCAGGGACTACACTCATGTAATTTCCAGTTGCAGGGGGGGGACCGAAGAAGCCATTCGAGAGGAAGAGCTCGAAGTGCGGCGTGGTGGGCCCGGCAGCAGGATCGGGGAACTGATCACCGAGATCGGCGCGGAGGAAGGCCAGTTGGGTCGCAGGAATGTCCACCAACGGACCCGTCTTTGTGTTAGTCCACTCGGCCAATGCCTGTTCTCCCAAGGTGGTGTCGCGCTCGAACGTTTCCCACGTGTTGTTGTTGTTCACCTGGAAACTCAGGAATAGCAACGTATGGTCCGTCACGTTTTTACCGACCGAGGGGAGGTTGTGCAGTGGGATGATGCCCAGGGACTTTAGTGCCGAGGAGTCGCCGATACCCGAGTGCAATAATATATTGGGGGTCCCGACACTTCCAGCCGAGAGAACGATCTCCTTCTTTGCGGTCAAGTTATACCGCGGGCCTGAAGCTGGTCAGAGCGTTGTCAAAGGTAGAAAGACAAAATTCACCGTTGGGATTTTGGACAAATTCAACACCGCGGAATACGCCAGTTGCAGTTTGAAGAACACGTGTGACTCGCGCATTTATCAAAACATGCAGGTTGGGGCGGGTAATATACTGCGGAGCAAGATAGGACGTCGCCGAGCTACTTCTCGACCCGTTCTTGATCGTGGTCTGTACCCAGCCTGACATAGTCGGATTAGTAAAGAATTCAACATTTTGTCTGTATCGCGCGCACCGAACCCAAGCGGAGATCCCGAGTTCATGTCGAGGTTGGATGGAAACTCAGGCGATCCGGTAGTGGCCTTGAGGAGCCGGGCACTCATCTCCGGAGTGGCGAATCCGGGGAGCGATACGGAATTGATGCCGGTAAATCCGTGAACTGTAGGGTCGAACTGCCCAGTGATGTTGTGGTTGTCCTGAGTGTGGAGGCTGAATTGTTCGTTCTAGGCTTCCGCATCAGTATTCGAGAGAAATCTTAAGATATCCGAGCCGTCCTTTACCTTTTTCATGTATGGAATCAGGCTGTTCCACGACCAGCCTTGATCCCCGGTGACCGTTGCGAACCTGTCGTAATCCTCCTTCGATCCCCGGGTGTAACCCATGTAGTCTGAGAATTTGTTGTTGGTAAAACAACACTCAGTTAAAACCAGATTTACTCACTAATGGCGCTGCTACCTCCGAGGCCGAATCCTTGAGGGTACGTGATTGAACGGCCGTTCAAACCACTCTGCGGCGTTGTGGTGTAGTTCCAGTCCTGCGCCGTGTTTGGCGTGGCGCGGGTGCAGAAAAAAGGGACCTCGACGGCCAGAACACCGTCATTCCTGCGTTGGACATTTGAGTTGCATGAGAGCGGGGACTAGATAAAAAATCTTACGCTCCGCCTGCTTCGAGCACCAAAACCTGGTTTTTAGAATTTTCCGAAAGACGGTTGGCAATCACGTTTCCCGCCGTTCCCCCTGCAGTAGAGAAGCAATCAGTGTCTGCTTCACTCTAGAGGGGAAAACCTCTAGACCTCCCAGGACGATAAAATCGAACGTGAGGCCCAACTTGTTCAAATCCGCGACATTATTGATGATGGAAGCAGAGCAACGGGAGAGTCCCAAGGCAAGAAAGACAAAAACCTTTAAATTAGACATGGTGGGATGGGAACCGCTGCATCTTCGAGTTTTTAAGTAGTATCGTCGAGGCGGAAAATTAACCCTGTCATATACATATGTATAATGTACCGTGATATCCGCAGGAACTTGCTCGTTCCGAAACCGTCTAGCCGAAAATAATTGAACCAGTGCAAGTAATGGTAACCATCGCGTACGGCATCTGCATGCAATATCCGACATTGACAAAGTTGGTCAGGATCATTCTCCAGTTTCTTCGCTCAAACTCCGCGAAAGCTGCTCCAGACTTCCGCAGGTACGCAGGTACATTGGAATCCGACGCAATTTCTGTGCTCCAGGATCACGCCATGGCATCCAGCGGCCGCAAACTGAAGAATGGGAAGATATCAACCCCAAGGAGAGAAATGCCAATTCGCATTTTCGCCTGCGATTCGGCGAACTTGTGACCCCGAATATTCGTATTGGATAGTCACAGCATTCAGCTGTCAACTCGGGTTATTCAGTCGTTTCAATTCTTTAGGCTCCGGCCGCTGGATGTCACTGCCATAGTACTGTCATTCCAGCTGCCGGAAACGGAGTGGGAAAATTCACTGCGTTCTCTGGTTGTCGGCACAGTCGATGTATGTCTCCATCCTCTACAATCTCCTCGTGTCTGCGATGAGTCTTCCTCTGCCGATAGGTTACCGCGAACGTGCCGTTTTTATGTCAGTGTGTATCAGTTGGTCTTCCCGAGTCATTTCGCCGTCGGCCGATCTAAACTCGCCCCCAGCACTTGTCACCACTCAGCATCATAAACACTCATTAATCATTCCTGCCTGCTACTGGAAAATATCGAGAGGTAGGATACGCGTTAAACCTAGCTTGACAGGTCCTCTGAGTCAAACTTGAGTGCTCAGACGTACGGAGGCAGACTGAGTCCGGGGAATCGACCGGCCTGACGACCGGACTGATGACTCAGGACGTCAGGCCCAGCTGGGGCGCTGAATTGAAAGCGAACAGGATGGATGAGGAGCTGGGTCTACGACCGCCCGACAGGCGAGCCCGCGCAGGGTTAACACCGTAGAACGGGGCCCGGAGAAATTGAGGCGACTGCCGTGCGTTGAGGCGGAATTGAGGCGGCGTGAGGCGGCATTTTTTGAACATCGCTTAGGACTTGCACATACCTTGAACAGTGTCCAATTGTGCTGTTATTTGTATTTCCCCACGGTTCGGCATTTCTCATCCGCCGACATTCCCCGATGTTCTCCCCGTTTCTCTTTACTCAATCTTACTAATTCCTTACTCATCTACCTGTAACCTCTCTGTTCTCTGTACTTGTATTAAATTCTAGATAGTATTATGTCCAGTATATAAGCTCGCTCTTGAGCTCCATAATATCAAGTCCACCTTCATCCTCTCTCACTTACCGCGATCTCAACAATAGGTTATGGGCCCCGGCTGTAACTGATTTTCTCCCGTAACCTACACCTCGCATCTTGTTGCATCATCGTGATTAGCCCTACCCGCCCAACCAGGTCTTTATCCGACACACATCTTGGACCACACCCCCATCACACTAGTCTTTGCGACGCACACTTCACGCCTCTCGCATCCTACACGAGACGCCCACTCCACGCCTCTCGCATTCCCCACACGTAACAGCTCCACCACGCGACATTCCACATGTCGTCCATCACGCCGTACACGATGTCCGCATACCACATTCAGCATCTCCTTGGCGAAGAAAATTACCCCACTTGGTCTGTCAGGATGACAGACATTCTTCGATCAAAGCCTGATTGACTATGTCACCGGCATCCCCGCGGCCCCAGCCCAAGCTCGGCGCAGATGGTTCCGTCGTTGATCCGCAGAGCACATAAGCCAAAGCAATCACCGGATGGGTTCGGAAGGACCGGCAGGCGCTATCCCAAATTTATCTCCGCGTCTCGGATGATCCACTCGTCTACATCACAGACGCCACCACATCATCGGCAGCGTGGAAGACCCTGGCCGACACCTATCAGCCGAAAAGTGTTATGTTATCGCGGTTGTTCTGCTTCGCCGTCAACTCTCCCGTCTCCAGTGTGAGGAGGGAGGCATTGTTGAGGAGACATCCGCACTCGCACGAACCTGCGTTCCAAACTCGCGGCGCAGGGGGCTAAACTTTCGGAGGAGGAATTTTCCATCCCCCTTCTCACGTCACTGCCAGACTCCTGGGACACATTCATCTCGGGTGTTGACACGGCATCGTTGACAGAATCCACCAAACTCGTCGCTCGTATTCTTGAGCAGGATCGCCGTCGTAAAGCCAAACCTTCCTCTGACGAAGTCGCGCTTCCGGCTCATCACCATCACACCAACACCCGCTCGAAATTCAATTCCGATCTCATCTGCTACGGCTGTGGCCGGATTGGACATATGATCAAAGATTGCCGCGACACCAAAGCAGGCAAGACTTTCTCCGCTGCCGAAAAAGAGCGCAACAGTCGCGCTTCTCGGCAGCTTCACGCCGACACACCCCGGGCCCACGTCGCTGAGCCAACCGCATCCATCCCGACCACCGATTATGCCTTTATCACCGAGGCTAGCCCCATGTCCATTCCCCTGGGCTCTTGGATTGCTGACTCTGGCGCCACCCACTACATCGTTCATTCAGCTGATTTATTTGATTCCTATGTCGCCAATCCCTCCATCATCAGCGGATTCGGCAGTAGTTGGAGCCACGGCTACGGCCCTGTCCCCATCACCTCCCACAATGGGAACTCCACTCACAAAATCACCCTCACGGATGTTCGACACGTCCCCGACTCCCCGTACAACCTCTTGTCCATCGGCCAAATGACTGCGGCCGGACTCCAGGTTCAATTTCAGAGCAACTTAATTCAGGTCTACACTCCCATGCCTAAACGGCGCGAAATTATCCGCGGAAGGAAAATCGGCAATCTCTGCTTGCTGAACATCACCGTACATCTCCCACGCGTGTCTCGCCTCAACTGCTCTCGCCTTCTCTCTCCATGGGCACCCCTATCTGCCCGTCTCCGCCTCAGCTCAAGGGGGAGAGAAAGCACACATCCAACAATTTTGTTGAGCCTGAGGCTACACCACCAGGCATGCCCACACCCTCGCACACTCCTACATCGCAAAAACAGCACGCGCCCACTCCAATCAACTTTGATCCGCTCACCATCACCGAGGCAAAAACACGCCCCGACTGGTTCGAGTGGAAAGCTGCCATCGATGGCGCAGTTTCCACGGCCAAATCATCAGGTCTTCTGTTCACTTCTTTCAAACAGCTCCTGCCATTGTATCACTGGATTTTTCGCACCAAACGCAACCACCACGGCGTTATCACTCGGCACGACACCCGCATAGTTCGACAGGGATTTTCACAACATCCCGGCCACCATGCTAACAGATCCGGCACCCACCCACCTCTCTTGAAGCCACATATCCCATTTGATAACTCCTTCGCTCCCGCGCATCCGTCCGCGCACCGTCCCCGCGTAAAACACACCATCTGATCATCCTCTTGCTCGGGAGAATCTAGCTCCTCACAGAGCATCAGTTTCCATCTGCTATATTTCATTCTTCACACATCTCCATATAAATCACTCAGTCCAATCACAAGCATCTCGACTTCTGCCTCGATACGACTCGCGCTTGAGGGGGAATGTTGTTACTTGTATTTTCCCACGGTTCGGCATTCCCATCCGCCGACATTCCCCGATGTTCTCCCCGTTTCTCTTTACTCAGTCTTACTACTTCCTTACTCAGCTACCTCTCTGTTCTCTGTACTTGTATTACATTCTAGATAGTATTATGTCCAGTATATAAGCTCGCTCTTGAGCCCCATAATATTAAGTCCACCTTCATCCTCGGATCTTTTGAAAGACATTCGCTTCGTGGTCTTGAACCTCAAAGATTACATCGGGGACTGGATACTTGGCGTCACAGCAGGGCGGGACTACTGGAGTCGTGCCGAAACCTTCATTGCGGAACGTCGATCTGGGGCAATTGATGGCGAGTTATCCTTGAAACTCATATTGCGCGCTCTAACGTGACCCACTGTCAGCTCAGCGATTTGAGATCTTCGAAGACGAAGACACATACAACAACGAGTATGGCTAAGACGGAAGCTAGGAGGAAAGGGACGGATGATGTATAGTGGAACCCTCTGAGTTGATACCAGGCTTCCAGTTGAAGTTCCACTGTGCTTATTTTCTGGGGCTTACGGAGGAGATATCCACCAGGGCGAAACAATGGTATCTGCGCCGAGCTCAGTTTTGTACGTGAGTATATGACATTTCAATCGTGCCTGGATGGAACCTCGCAAGCATCAAGATTTAAATCCCTCGATGTTGTGCGCTTGAAGACCGGGCGAATTTACATGCCTCAGTTCCCATACCTACCTACATAAATGAAAAAACTACAACCTTAGATGAAACGAGATTATTATTTACCGACAGCGCTTGCGTAAACCCTTGTTCATCGTTCCTAGGAAGTTACACAGCGGCGAAGTCACCTTCACCTATAGTACCCCCTCCCTCCACTCCATGCGACGGATGCGAAACACTTCTCCCTGCCTTGCTCGCTCCGCCCGCCATTCGATGGGGTTATACACCGCCCCTTTTCTCAGGATCCCACCTGGAATGAGAGGCAACATCTCCTCCACGAGCGTCTCATGTTCGTCTCCCAACCAATCACAATACTCGTCCAGCTCCAAAACCTGAAGGGGATGCCCCTTGGCATACCGAGGCTCTAGTAGTGCCTTCAGTCGCGTGAGCATCATGAGAAGCGCGCAGCTCTCGGCGTCCCCCGGGGCGACGAAGATTCTGAGGGTCCGCACGGGCGGGTCGAGGTCGACCAGCGCGTCGAGCAGAGTGGCGTGGCTGTCGTTCGCCTGGTAATAGCCCGTCTCGAGCGCCGGTAGCGCCCGCAGCGCGGTGCTCCATGCATATTCTGTCACGTCGACGCCGTCGCGCGCATCGAGATGCGTGATCGCCACGGTAGGGATGGCCGTGAGGATGGTGGACATTATTTCGCGCAAAGCGTCTCCGTCTGTCGGATGTGAATTGAGCAATAGAGTGGCGTGGTCCAGGACCTTGGGCGGAGCTGTGCTCGGATAGATGGCCACATTGAAACGTGTGTAGCCGGTCCCGTCCGATCCGTCTTGACAGGCGATGCGGAGGAGGACGGGCGGAGGAGCGGCGGGTGCGCGAACGTGCTTGCGAACGGGAACAAGAATTTCGGTGGCATCGTCGCCGGCGCTGAGGCCCAGTGGGTACAGCATTGTGGTTGCGGTCGCGGGGTAGGACAGGTGATTCAGTATGGCAGTGCAGTCGGCGAGTGGGGCACGGAGGCTCATGAATGCGAGAAAAGGGAGCTCGACCGCGCCGTAGGGCAAATCAGGCGGGAGCGATGGGATTAAGAAATGTAGTGTCAGATCCCGGAGCTGGGGGCACGCTCGCAGCATCGCGAGTAAATCGGGGAACGTGGGAACGCCGGGGCTCGTGAAGTGGATGTCACCGGTGACCGAGAGCACTTCGAGGTTGCGTAGCGTGCGCCATGGGACGTGCATGGACCGCAGCTTCAGTTCGCGGAGGCAGGGCATCCCGCCTTCGAACACACTGTCGGGGAGCGCCAAGACCGGCCATTCTTGAGTGTCGCCCACTCTCACGAAGGGTTCCAAGAAGAGGGAGCGCAGGCAGGGGAACACATGGTGGTCCAGATCGTGAACGAAGCTGTGGATATATTTTGTTTCACCAGACGGATTCGACACGGGAAGAATTGTCTAGGACTGCACGAGCGTAGCGGGGATTGTCGCAGGCTGAAACCTTGATTGCAAGCGGAGCCACGCCGGAGCGATCCAGCTGAACCCGCAGCCTGGAGGGATCCCGGCTCCACCCAAGATCTATGTGACCCCATAGTGCATGGGCCGCAAGGGCCAGATCATGCCACCGGCGACAGACCAGCATGGTCTTTGTCCATTCCAAGGTGGAGAGTGACTCGGATCCGACGGCGTACATGTCTAGAACCATGGTGAGGAGTTCGTTGGGAAGCCGGTGGATCGGCGGCAGCGCATTCCGTTCTGCTTTGAGCACCGAGATCTGCTCATAGTGCCACGCAATTTTTACATCGAGGGATGATATTTTGTTTTGGAGGGGGCTGGACCTGCCAATGAATTAGGATGAGCGACTCGGAGGAAAGAAAATGAGGCGACAATCCCACCACTCGTCAGGGGTCGGGACTGTGAGTTTCGAAAGCGCAGGCCTCGATTCCATCGCAGGATTATCTGATGAAGATATGCGAGGCATGGGCGAAGACCAGTCGTAGGGTTCGCGAAGACCGTGTGCTGTGATGAGAGAGCCAAAGAGGATTGATCCGACGAAGCGTTGCCCCTGCTTGTAGTGTTGCCGGTGTCGGGTTCAGAACCGATTCTGAACCTGAACCGAACCTGAACCGAACCTAAATTGAGGTTCGGGGGCCCGAAAATAACCGAACCGGACCCGGGGTCGGGTTCGGGGTCCGGAAATTTTCAGAATTTCTGGACCTGTGCGAACCTGTCCGGACATGTCCGAGCCGCTTGTTTCCTCCGTCAATTGCAATGCTTGTCCTCTCTGTCCTGGCCCCTAGACTCAAGTGGAGTTCTAACCCCTTTGAATGTCCTCTCCAGCGGGAGCGCTAATAAATGCTGACACTTCTGCAGGGCTGTCTTCTGCAATCCTGCGTACTCGGGACCTCTTGGGCCGCATCTCTGGCTGAAGCGCTGATAAATGCTGACTTTTTCGCCGCTTGTTTCCTCCGTCAATTGCAACGCTTGTCCTCCTCTCTGTCCTGGCCCCTAGGGACTCAAGTGGAGTTCTAACTCCTTTGAATGTCCTCTCCAGAGGGGGCGCTGATAAATGCTGACACTTCTGCAGGGCCGTCTTCTGCAATTCTGCATACTCGAGACAGTTTGGGCCGCTCTTCTGACTGGAGCACTGATAAATGCTGACTTTTTTCGCGGAACTGTTTCCGATACGACCCCTTTCTGGCCCGAGGCCCGAATATAGTGGAGCAACAGTCGTGTTTTGTCTCCATTCCCACTTGATGCGCTCCACTGCCAGCGCGCAGCCCTGAGTTTATTATGATATGACCAACATTTCGTCAGTAGTGGGAATTATGTGAGCATCGGCTGTGATTCTCGTATCAAAGCCCGAGTATTTTCTCTATCTATTCCAGCAGTTTCATCCCATGGCCTCCGAAGACCAGTGCGCAGTGGGCCCCGATGGAAATCTCCTCGATGCTTCTCAGATTGTACTCCAGCATGACCCCGATGACACCAGCCCTTCATGCTCTTCTAGCTTCAACTGCGCCAGTTCAGTATGGCAATACCTGGATGAAAGCAAAGGTTCAAGCGTGCAAGAACAAGGACTTTGAGACGGTCAACCCGCGGGATGAGCTCAAGGCGTACCTCGCCGCTGCATTGCAGAACGTCGATGATATTGTCGGATGGTGGGGGGTGAGTACTCGATCTGTCTCTTGTTCTATATTTAACATTAATCGCTCCAGCATCACGCTTCGCAGTACCCCACCCTCGCACGCATGGTGCGAGACTATGTGTCAATCCAGGGATCCGCCACTGCATCTGAGAGAGTGTTCTCCAATGGGTTCTTGACCGCGACCCAGCACCGCAACCGCTTGGCTCCCGAGATGTTTGAAGCACTTCAGCTCTTGAAAAGTGCGTATCGCAATAATCGTATCGGCGCTGCGGAGGAGGCTACAAAGTGTATCATTGCGGCTTTGGATGATTCTGACAGTGGGGACGACTCATAGACTCTGTAGCCACCTATGTATGTGATAAAATCACTTCAAAAATATGAGGTTCGCTCGGGTTCGGACCCCATCTGAACCTGAACCGAACCGCTAAGAACTGGACCAATGTCCGGTCCGCGGTTCGGCGGATTACGCTGAACCGGACCCCAGGTCGGGTTCGGGGTTCGGATTTTTCGGGGAAAAACCGGACATGACCGGACCGCGGCAACACTACCTGCTTGGCAGGAGCCTCGCATCACCCATCACCGGTGCACGCAGCTCTCCCATGCCCCCATCGTCGAAACCAACGCCCCACCGACGGACACACCCGCGCTCCTCCGCGCTCTCCCATACCTGCAGTCCGGTGTCTTCCTCATCCTCTCCACCTCTCAAGCCGCTCTCCGCGCAACCTTCACCGCTCTTGTCTTCCTCTTGAAGGTCCTCGCCAATCTCATCGCATTCCTCTCGCCCTTCCCCATCCTGCTCTACATACTCGCACCCCTCATCGTATCCACCCAACTCCTACGCGAACTCGCGGTCTACGCGCCGTCCCGCACGCTCCTGTATGCCGCCGACGCGGTCTACCCCGCCTACGTGTTCTTCGGCGTCGCGTGCATCACCGGCGCCCTGATAGGCCTGAGCGGGCGCTTGACCGTCCTCGGCGTGCTATACGTGCTTCCACCCCACCACTGCAGCGTTCAGTGGAGGTTCACGAAGAGAAACCGCGCCGGATTCCATGAGGTGCGGGCTGCAGTTCGTGTTGTGGCCAGGGCCTTACACCGGGGGCAAAAGCCAGTGCATGTGGAAACAACATGCGTCAAGCGCATGTCGTTCGCACTTGGTCGCGTCTCCGGATCAGTGATTGATAAAGGTATCAATCACCTCTTTGGCACCTTTGTTTTTCCTTTGAATTTGCCCCGAAAAACAAAGGTGCCAAAGAGGTGATTGACACCTTTGTCAATCACTGATCCGAGGACGCGACCAAGTGCGAAAGACATGCGCTTGACGCATGTCGTTTCCGCATGCGCTGGCTTTTGCCCCCAGTGTTATTGGTTCGCTGTCTTTTATAGATTTTCCCCTTCTTACGGAGATAATCTCCAGTTCTTTGCGTCTTGTAATCGTGCGTCATCTCATTGCACGGACCCAGGCTGATGATTAGGTGCTACAGTGTGGTGCTAGTATCTGCGATCATCTTGTCTTGTACCGTGCATCGTCTTCCTCTTAACCCTGAACCAGATAATGATTAGTTACCTACAGATGTGGTCTACCTATATCGCGCTGCACGTATAATATCCAGTGGCTTCAGCGACGACCTTCGAGTTGATCACTCGAGCAGCGACGAATTGTTCTCCAGCTCCACCGTGTCACCGGCTGCCCTCCTCGTCTGCTTTTCCAGACGCAGCCTATTTACACGTATCATTGAAATGGGAATAATGGCCTGTAGCCTGGCAATAGTAGTCTGTAACTTGAGCCACGCAATTTCATCCCAGTGCAAGCCATGCATTCTTCTCAGTAAAACAACACGGCACACATGAAGCAGACTAGACGGACGCGGGGAGTCAACTGCTTCAACCGTTGTTGTTCCTTCCATTCTTAGCCCGAATACATCTTATATATGCAGGCTTTCGCCTCGGCCTTGGAATAATCAAACAGTATGCAGGTGCAGGCGGACGCTGCGGTGGAGTCGAACCCCGGCTCGCTGATTGCACTCCCAACAAGACTCATAAAATCAGCGGTGCGCGGTACCCTACATCGGCTCATTACCTCCAGTGAAGCCCAATACATCCGGCCGTTGAGTCATACATCCGGCCTTCGGCTGTCTTCGGGGTAAAAAGTGTATGGAGCGGATAAACATACGAGGACGCAGGGAGTCAAACCTCGGTCAACTGTTTCCACATGTGTGAGCACCGCCTATGAAGTGCAGTGGTGCGCCGTGCACCACGTCCGCGTATCACCTTCAGTTCTGGGCTGACTATATTTGGACATATCCCCTGGATAGAAGTGAGATCTTCTCTGTCTCCCAATGGCTCAAGACATTTGAGCAGCCGCTTCCATTCGGTCTTGTGCACAATAAAAAAATATGCGACGCGCAAATTACGCGGGGAGCTGAACCCTATCTAGCTGCTGCTTCATTGTGTCAGCACTGACGCCTATGATACAGTTACGTTCGCCTATTCTCTCTTTTGCTAAATATGGAACTGGTTGAATATAGCCGTACACTACTGTTCAGCCCTCACCGAATCGACGCTTTTTATTCGCGTGTTGGGTGATGAGGCGGATTGATGGCTGCGTGATGCTGCAGTCCCCCCCGGCTTGAGGACACCGGGACACGAGTAATGGGATTCAGAACCATTCGACATGATATTATGGGTATCACTTTGTAGTATGGTCCAGCCAACGTACTTGGGCAGATCAGGCCGTTTCCGGGTTTCCGTCCTCCTCCATCTCAACGTCGCCTTCTCCCTCTCCATCGCTCTCCACTTCCCCATCTTCGTCCGCCATTTCGTCGTCACCGCCACCTTCACCTTCTCCCTCCCCTTCTGCATCCCCATCCTCGGCCGCCATTTCCTGGTCGGCGGCCGCATCATTGAGGAGCTGAAGATCGCGCGCTCCGTAGAAATCCATACACTCGAAGTCAACCTGAATTCCGGCGGCCCGCAGCGCAGCGACCTCTGTGGCGAACAAAGTACGGTGATCGAAAGGCTCCTCGGCAACGAGGCGGACGCATTCCAGTGGCGTCTGGGCACCCACCCAGCCCACTTCCGCCACGGGCGGGATACACCGGCTCTGGAGCATGCGCAGGCTGTCCTCGGTCGCGTCAAGTCGCATGTACCCCAAATTTGGGAGCCACAGCGGGCGGCCGGGATGCACAGACAGCCAGTCGAGCAGCCGCGCGATGCGGATATCAGGCTCAAAGTACAGCTGTGTCCAGCGCAGTTCGAGACAATACAGCGCGGGCGACACCTCCAAAATATCGATAATAGCGTCGACGATCGCCGTAAAGTCGAACTCGAGCACGAGCGTCGCGAGAGAACATCCAGACCTTTGGTGAAAGGACATGAACCGTGTGTTGTCCCATTCCGCCCCGCCGTTGTCGTCGGAGAGAGTCGTGATGCCTAGATCCCGGAGGTTTGGCGCGGTTATGTAATCCCAAAACTCGCTGTGCAGGCTTCGGAAAGTGAAGTGCAACAGGTGAAGATGCTGAAGAATACACGGCGTCTCCACATCGGGAAGAGGCCTGCTGTCGGGACCGTCACAGGATAGGAAACATTGGACGAGCTGGTCAAAAGATCAGTCAAGGCTGAAGCAGTGGAACTGCGCTTACGTTGGGACAGTGTGTTAGCACCTGAATACAGTCCACCGTCTCAATGTAGACGTTCGGGGCTTGAAACTTGGACAATTGATGCAGCGGGAAATTCCATTCCCTCAGCTGCAGCACGGGCAGGTGCAAGGGCCACCAGCCATCGTATGCGATGCCCACATCAGTCAGCATCGGAGCCGCGGCGAAGACGTTCGTTGTATTTGGGAAGTGATGGAGCAGCAGTGGTTGGCCCATATCGGCTCCGGTTGGACACATCTGCATCCTGAATTGTCGGAGCTTCTCGAAAGGGATGGCAGGCGCAGCACCGAACGCTGCCGCAATACTGATGCAGACCCTCAACTCTAGGGCCCCAAGGCAGGGCGCGAATGTCGCCAGGAATTCTAGAAAATGGGCTGGGGATATATGCGGCGATGGCGAGGTTTGGGCAATGATAAAATTCGTGGCGTGCGTCTGAGCCCGCGGGATAAACTTTCTCAGCGCCCGGACGAGAGCCTTGAATTGAAGACGAGTCCAGCGCGGGTGGAAGTCGAAACTGTACTTGGTCCAGAGGCTGGGGCAGTTGCATGCGATATTTCTCCACAACCGGCAGACCTGAGAAAAGCACAGGACGCCGACGCCGGGGCCAGGCGGGGGAAGCACGATTCTGTACCGGGCATCACTACACAGTGCGTCTAGGACGATCGTAATCAGCTCCGTTGGCAGGATGTGGATGCCGGTAGGTGTGGGGTGCGGTGCTGGTGCGATGTCCATGACTTCGAGAGGGTGGGAGAAGTCTGAGATAGAGCGAACACATGATGGTGCCCGATATATATATGTAGATTCGACATCCGTGGAATACAATAAGCATTCCCGGAGACCACGGCGAGCCAATGCGCGGGGACGGGGAATGTGCGGACACAAATGAAATCCGGGTGAATTGAGAGCATGCTTGTTCTCTGTTGTTCTCCCGTTGCTATGTAGCGCACCACGATCCCGGGCCTATTCTTGTCTGAGTCTTCGAAGACAATAGAAATGACAGTTTCTGTCGTGATGAGACCTCAGCCGACAATGAGTTGTTGTTATTGAACTTACTCGTACACTGGCAAGACGCCGCTCGGCGGGTGGACGTGGCCAATTGGGGGACAATGCAAAGACCAGTGGGCAAAGACTCAAGAGCCAAAGACGGCGAGATATGTGACGGAGTGGAGAATAATTACAGGTCTTTAAGGCAGTAAGACGAGGTACCCAAAGCGACCTCCCTCGGAGGCAGTCGAGGTCAAGGAGTCGAAAGTCAAGATCAAGCCAAGATCAAGCTTCAAGTTGATGGCATGAAGTCATCAGCGCCTCGGATGTGAGATGAGGATATACAAGATGGAGCGCACACATTATTCTGATGTGCCACACACTCTCGTGATGTGCCACACACTTTACCAGATGCCACACACTTTCTCAGATGCCACACATTCCCATTTAGGCCAAATCGTGTGACGTGATGTGACGGGCTTGTTCTTTGAACATCTCTGCGGAGCGTTCTCGAATTCATCCTACCTACCTACCTACCTACATCCTTTTTTTGGCCAGCCTTGATATTCGTCGTACTGGCCTACGACGAATAGCCATATTTCTCGCTGGGCGGCGAGCCAGGGGAACGCGCGAGGCCCATTGTCAATTAACAATCTCATCCCTTTCTAATCACTTCATTCCTGTTCCTTGATTACGAACTTTCCATGTTGCGTCTATCCCCACCGTTTTGAAAGAAGTATTTTTGGTTATCTGAAACACAAAGCTTGAACTGAACGATTAACCATTCTTTAACGAGATGCTCCTCGTTCGTATGCGACCGTTGTGGTTTCATCTCCATCTAGCTGTATCTCCATCCTCTTCCCTCCTCTGTCGTGCTTTGCATTCCCCATTCATCAGTGCCTTATCCCCAGTCTAATATTACTCACTACCAAGCAAACTACGCCGCAGGAGCTATGAACTACGCCACAGATTTGCACTATGACCGAAGCCCGCGCAGTCCCCCCATCCAGCCTAATGTTCACACTGGCAGTGGATTTTTGGAGCCATCCAGAGCTCGGAATGACGGTTCAACTGCGGGCTGTGGAATTTGGGACCGATTCGGAGAATGGAAGCAGTCAGACGGGGCCTGTAACGCCGCAGTGTTCGGTTATACTCGAAAATTTCCCCATTTTCACTCATTATTCTCACTCCCCCACAGTTCAACAAATTTGTTGAACTGCGGCCACGTACCCCCTCTCCCGAGTATAAATGGAACGCCGCCAACGCTCTCAGTTGGATTCCCGTCGCTTCCTGCCCCTGTTTTTCGATCCCTGGGGCTCCAATGATTCCTTCTTTATTCGCAATTCATCTGGGCTCTATTAGAAGCTTTTTCAAATCCTGTGGTCAAACTTTAAAATTCTGGTCCTGGCTTCTGGTGGCTTTCCATGCAAGGTGAATTCGGACGCCATCAATGCCATTCCCCTCGACGTTGAGCAAGAGCTGTCAGAGCAACTACACCAATCCATTGTGTGTTCTATGCCCTGTGCTTTCTGAGGAAATGCTTCCCGCAATGCACTTATCGTTTCTTCTTCGCTTGCACAACGACCCCCCAGATTATCGTGTTTGTTCGTCAGGCTGATGGGTTTGTCCTTTTTTTAAATCCTGTTGAATGCCCCCCATGCTATTCAGCTTTCTGTCGCACACGATGTCTCGCAGTCAGCACACATACTCCGTGGCAAATCGATTGACCCGATCTTGCTCCAGTAAGTTTACAATCACCATAATTTTATAGCTTTTTTGACCTTCAATGTTTCAAGCTGTCCGTGGTTTGACGACTGGCTTCAGCAACCTCTATGTCATGTAGAAATACGACAGCTCCAAATGTTATACAGTCATTCCATGGTCCTTGCACCACATTTTAAATTTTCACATTCTTCAGCTTAAATGGGGTTTTTTTTTTGAAACTAAATATACAGATAGACAATAAAGCTATGTAGAGCTTGGTACTGCAAAAAAATTCAAGAGAAACGACCGGTTTTAAAACATTTTGGGGCCAATCACGCGGGGTACATTTTTGCATGTCACTGGTCCTTGCACATCTGCACAAAACCAGCTGGAAATTCATGTTCAAAGCAAAACTTGGCACACATTTTGAACATATAACACTCCTGGTCCCTCATATGTCGTTTTGTGCATCCAGATTGTCCATACACTATGTTCCGGCATCGCCTAAACTTAGCGGGCTAGACTCTGTCTAGCAACGATTGATCAACTAGACACACTTTTGGGTCTGTTTAGAAGTGTTTATTGATCTGTCTAGTTGATCGATCTTTGCTAGACAGAGTCCAGCCCGCTAAGTTTAGGTGATGCCGGAACGTAGTGATACCTCTTCCTCTCACTCAAATCTCAACTTCAACCAATGGAGTGGTACACTGTATTGTGTCCACCACTTCCTGTGTTCTTTTCTTCATCTTATTTTCATGAGAACTCCTCCTAGACCTCACACTGCATTTTCATCTCAATTACAAGATATTTGGCTTTGTTTGCACCTCACATGAACATGATTCACAATGGATTTCTTCCTCTTTGGTGTCCTGACCACCCAATGGCCTCGGATTTTTTTTGTATGAAAGATATCATTCAGAATTATGATATAAAATCATCAACCTCTTTGGAGATCTGTTTTAGCATGAAATTCCATGAATAATGCAAATTTGGGCTGTGTTGCCATAATAGGGGCAGTCAGAGTAAAAAACAATTAGGCGGTTTTGGTCGGTTCTGAGGGTCGGTTCTGAGGCGGTTCTCAAAATTGATCTTCATCAGAACCGTGTGATAACCGGCCTGAGTTTTGACCGACCCTTTTTGAAAAGCGGTTCTCGATGCGGTTTTGCCCCATTTGATAATTTGAGAACCGGAACCGCCCAGAACCGCCTTGCAGAACCAGCTCCGGAGGCGGTTTTACGTCGGTTTTGGTTTTGGTTCTCGGTTTTAACTGACTTTTTAGACCTCTTTATGATGTAACAGAACCGAGAACCAAAACCGTCTCCAGAACCGCGGTTCTGCAAGTCAAGACGGTTCTGGGTTTTATTTAGTTTTCCCGGGATAAATTAATGCAGAACCGACTTCAGAACCGACTATCAGAACCGACCGAAAACTGCCCCAAACCGTCTACTCTGACTGCCCCTAATTGCACAGCCACCAGATACCCCACGACCTTGATAAAAACGGAGAACACGAAGGGCACACATATGAAGGGATCCAGTTCAAAGACTGGACCAGAAAAACCCTTCTCCGGCTCAGAAAAAAAATAATGTGCAAGGACCAATGATTGTGCAAGGACTGTGGATTGACTGTACTTTTCGAATGAAAGCTACATCATCTGCGCTAGTCGTGTCTTGAATTACATGTGATTTACCTCCCACTGAGAGCCAGTCTTGCAAGGACCCCGGTTTATCCCTGTGGAGGCTAGATCCCGAACTCGTCCGATCGGCCGATTCTGGTCCGGACAGGTGTTACGCCGGATGGCCCAGATTTTGTCCGGACGGGATCTATTTTTTTTGCCTGCGGGACCAGATATGGCGGCAGGAGCATATAGGAGTGCATAAAAACGCTTTCCTTGCGGTCTGCCGTTGCCCAGACCTATTCTAAAATTGTCAATGACGGCCTATAGGTCGGCTTGAGTCGTCCAAATAGTAATCCTGCCTGGGGTTTAACAACCCGTTTAGTAACCTGTGCGGTCGCCGAGTAGTAGTATGAGATGAACGGCTTCCTCGTTCGGTCCTGGAATGTACGGCCACGAGTGTCGTACAGGTGGGAACTGGTAGGAGCCGAAGATGGAGTGATATCCGCTGAGGAAGATGATGTGAGGTCGTAGGCAGCACCGTATGTAGTGCCACAGGTAAGAATCCAGCGTCCCTCGTAATCCCGAGGGAACAAGAGTCAAGCAAAGGTAAAGCCTGAGATTAGACGAGGTAGAATCTAAAGTACAGGAGTTTCTACCTCGGGCTTATATACAAATATAACTAGGAGTCCAATCGTGTCAACCCTATGTGTCATGTTTCAATATACCCTATGTGAGGTGTAAAGGGCTATTGTTGAAACCAAAGAGGGGTTCGAGCGACAGGGATGTGATCGCGAGTTGTCTATGGCGGTCCAAATGCACTTTTAATCCTGCGCTACTTTTTTATGCATTTTTCGGTTTTGCAACGCTTTTATGATGAAAATAGCTATTTCGCGACACTTTTATTGGGCAAATCCAACTTGCGACACTTTCATTTCGGACATCTGATTAGCGACTCTTTTGATTGACAGCACGCACGCGAACTTTTTTATTGCCGTCGCGTGCGCGCGAACTTATTGCCGTTGCGCGGGAACTTTTGTAGAAAATTTAGTAAATCTACAGCTTGTACTATGGCTACAGCTACATGTAAGTAAGATATACCAATGTGAAATCTGATAGGTGTGCTACAGCTACATGTAAGCAAGATATGCTAATGTGAAATATCCTATAGGTGTGCGTAGTAGGCCAAGGGACACAGCGGCGGGGGTATGAAAGGAGCGAAGACATGGGTCTCCTGCCCGTGATGTGTGCATGCATGTAGGGACGACGAGCGGAAGCCTGAGGGGCTCGGGAGGAGGACCAGAGCGAAGTGCTGCTTATTGTCTCACAGAATGCAGAACTGCCTATATGCCACCGATAACGGGCGAGGATGAGAGCATTGGCATATCTTACTTACATGTAGCTGTAGCCATAGTACAAGCTGTAGATTTAATAATTTTTCAAAAAAGTTCGCACGCAATGACAATAAGTTTGTGCGCACGCGACGGCCGTAAAAAAGTTCGCGCGCGCGGCTCGGCCAATAAAAGTGTCGGAGATTAGGGTCCGGTCAATCTAAAAGAGTCGCGGATCAGATGTCCGAAATGAAAGTGTCGCAAGTTGGATTTGCCCAATAAAAGTGTCGCGAAATCGGACTTTCCGCGACACTTATTTACATTATTTTGGGGCCCATAAAAGTGTCGCGAAAGGGCTATTTTCATCATAAAAGTGTCGCAAAACCGAAAAATGCATAAAAAAGTAGCGCGGGATTAAAAGTGCATTTGGACCGTCATAGTTGTCGGAGTATCGCAATCGCGCGTTATCCTGTCGCTCAGGATCTGATGTTTAGCCAGAGAATGTATAGGCGACCGGGATGTGATCGCGAGTTGTCAGGATATTGAGGTCGTGTGTCGTCCGTCTTTAGGGATTTGGTGTTATGTGTAACTTGCTGCGACACGGTCGTGGGATAATGTGTTCCCGTGATCGCGGTCTGACCCGGTGTTCAAGGTTTTTGAAAAGCCAGATCATGACAAAAATAAATATATCAATCTACTACATGTCCTCGTCCAAGTCGTCGCCAAAATCACCACCTGCGTCCGTCGACCCTTTCCTGCGCTTGCGAAAGAGAGTCATGGCCGCATTAAAGCTGTTCAACCCTCAGCACCAAGCTCCAGGCCTGTGAGAACAATCCTCGGAGCAGCCGACAGCTAGCACAAAAAGTTGATGGAGGGGATGTGTGCCGATTGTTTTGTTTGTAGGACTGTCATGCCGTATGAATGGAACATGACTTAGATAACACTCAGACACCGGGGGCAAAAGCCAGCGCATGCGGAAACGACATGCGTCAAGCGCATGTCTTTCGCACTTGGTCGCGTCCTCGGATCAGTGATTGACAAAGGTGTCAATCACCTCTTTGGCACCTTTGTTTTTCGGGGCAAATTCAAAGGAAAAACAAAGGTGCCAAAGAGGTGATTGATACCTTTATCAATCACTGATCCGGAGACGCGACCAAGTGCGAACGACATGCGCTTGACGCATGTCGTTTCCACATGCACTGGCTTTTGCCCCCGGTGAGAATAAGGATATGGCCGATAAGGACTTCGTTACAGACAAAAAAATAAGGGGAAATGAACGCGGGGCAGTGGCGAAACAAGTACGTAGTACAATGCACGAGATAGAGACCTCTAGACGAAGGAAGAACAAAAAATTATGCCTGCCGGAGGCCCTGCACCCTGAGATTTTGTCCGGCCGCGGGATCTAGCATTTGGCAGCCGGGTCCCAATTTTTGTCCGTTTAGGATCTAGCCTGGGGGGTCCAAATCTCAAATTTTTGTCCGGCACCGGATCTAGCCTCCACAGGGATAAACCGGGGTCCTGTCTTGCACCGGAGCGAAGCGATGGCATGCCTTGTTGTCTCGAGATCAATGATCAGACCCACGATCAACAACACGTGCTGATGAGGGGGCCAAATACTTGGCCTTAGGCACAGCCACAACCAAACCACCGTACACGTTGTCTTCGTCGCGTACACCATGCACGCTTTCTGTCGGCTAACTTGGCCAAAATCAAACCCACCGTACACAGCACACTTGCTGGCCCCTTCAGTCCCGCCACATCCGCCCTAATCTGCAACCGTGAGCCAACAACAAAACACAAATGCTGGTGTAAATAATGACCATAATACCCCGTCTACCCCTGTAAATGCAGCCTGTACTATCTCCCACTATTATGCCAATGTCTCTAACCACCCGCTTCTTCGCCCCCTTGCGTCATCTTCTCTGCCAGGAATATCCGGGGCTGTCCCCTTGATTTCGAGTGCATGCAGTCAACCGACCACTGGCGAGGCCCTGCGATGCCCAAAATGCGGCAAAATATTCAAGAGAGGGGCAAACGAGGGCACTGTTCAGAATCATATTTCAAGTAGTGCATGTGAAGGTGCATGGTTACTACATGCAGACTGCCCTTCCACATATTCCTTCATGATCTCGGCGGCAAAAAAAGTACCGGCCCACATGCCTGTGCACCAATGTTCCAATTAAATCTTCTCTGGAATGCAAGGAAACACATTGGAAGTATAATTTCCCACAGCATCTGGAGGAGCGGCATCCTGATTGGAGAAGCTAATATCTGCGGACTTCATTGAACAGATCACCATCTCTCCCGACGAACAGTTAGGACAGAAGATCCATGGCCGATTGTTGCTCTGGAATTACCACACCAAGTGACATCGCCCCATTGCCAAAAGAGATCCATTTCATATCTCCAAAATTCACCCAGTCGGCGCGCCGCGAAAGAAAATCAGGACCCAAACGATACCCGAGCATCGAAAACTATAACCAAGGAGGGGTAGAAATTGATAAACTAATGACCTATGATCCAAACTTCAGCTTATCCAGCACCACAAATGGCTTCCGGATCTGTGCTGGGGATGATTCAGTGAATGAGATTCCGGTATGGAATATTTATTATATGACTCAGAGTGACTCAGATAGACAGTATAAATACAGTAGGAAAAGACCACATAACCTTACGAGCTTGTACCACCCGCCCTCACGGGCATCGTGTAAATCTTATATTGATTGAACCGAATATTGTGTAACTCAAGGATTGAATACCTTGAAGCAGAAACCCCAACAGATTCCGATAATAAATGAACTTACTTTGGCTATGTTTGGCCAGTGTACCTTTCACGCGCATGGTCACGTGGTCTTACAGTTCAGGACGGCGTCTCCCGCATTGAGTCGAGAATATTCGGAAACAGGTACGTCAAGGTGTCACACGGAAAGCCCAACGATGACTGCAATTGATCTCGCCGACAATAACGGCCTCCCTTTCACCACATGCGAAGTAGGAGCATCATTTCAATTCATTTGTTGTAGCGTCTATTTAAAAGAGATTACTCCCTTGTATCCTCGACCCAGGTTCCGGCGTACACATATAATAGCGGTTCCATTGTAACCTGCCTAAGAAATTCCGAGAAGATGTAGGTATGCCTTCAGGCTATGTTTTCAGTTGATAATCTGTTCTTTTCAGGCTTAATGTTCCCGTTCCCCCTGCATCTTCCCACCTCCTCCGCATGTGAAAGTGTCGCTTATGGCCGTTCTGTTGAGGCTCTACCACAGCCCTCGTATGCCTTCGTCCCGATTTGTTCATCTCGGACAAGCTCCTAAATGTTCACAGGCGAAACGTAACTCTTCCGATTCTGATGTGGCACGAAGAATGTGCATCCGACCTCATTTACCCCATATGTGCGAAGCACAGCAACTACACCTCCTCAGGCTCGGGACCTGTTAATCAGTATTCCCTACTTACCATAAATTGGTCTACTTACCAGGTCAAAACATATGGAAACGTGGTCCGTTGGGGCGAGAAGAGCTAGTCTTGGCACGGAGTGCACACTGACATGACTCGTGCTGGGTTCATAAATATAATGCGGTAAATCCCACGTTCGCTGCGACTTGTTTCCCTTGACCTGTGAATTTAGCGGCACTTGATGCTGTGTCACTGGACTTGACAGTATCCGAGTGGCATTAGCATTTAACGGCGAGACGGCACATTTACAAAAACTCAGCAATTGGGCTCGACACTAGTGCACTCTTGCCGAAGCTTGGGCAGCATAATCGATTAATAGCCTCAGCCTCTCTCTACCCGTCCCATTCCGCTGGGTACAGTTATCTGATTTCAATTTCCTGGTTGACCCTGATTATAATCAGCGTCTCCCCCAAATTAGAGGTTGCATTCGGGGCTCTGAGTCAGAGCTGTGGTGATGTACAAGTCCTTATCCAAGAATGAAATAACACCGCCTCGAGTTGCTGTACGAACACTCCCTGCACAGTATAAAACGTCCCGTACATGCACCGAGAGTCCCCACTGGCAAGACGGACCATGAAGTTCGCCTTCCCCTCGCGGGCTAAAAAGAAGCCCTCTTCTGCTGCCAAGCCGCACACAATGCGCACGCATACACGGAACGCCCTATCTGATATACTTTGGACCTCGATACTAGCACTGAAGGAATCCGCGGATGCCTTCCCGCCGCTAAAGAGCGCCGTTGCTGGCGTGATTTCACTCTGTGAAATCGCGGAGGTCAGTGAATGCTATTTTTCGCCTGACCCTCGACTGATGATGTATGGCGGATACAGCGCGCAAAGAACTCCAAGGTCGCCGCGCGCGAGGTCGCGCTGCGAACCAAGGAGATCCTTGACGTTGTTGCCGAAGCGGTCCCGGACGGCTCCGCTATTCCGCCTCCCATGCTTGAAAGTCTTGAGCGTTTTACGGTGTTCGTGTTTCATGCCCGCGCCGGTGGTAAACCTGAACCCCCTCCGTAGTCTTCTGGAGGAGATTCAATTGGCCATGAAAACTATTGCCCTCGATAGCCGCTGGTCACATCTCTTCCATCTCAACCGCAACGAGCACACAATACAAGCCATCAAGGTTCGGCTTGATGAAGTCTATCGCGATTTTGAAGTAGGCTTCATCCACATTTCCGTTCTGAGATGTTGACCAAGTTTAGGCCGCATCCATATTGCGGCTCGAAGTGCAGCAATCATGCACACATGTCGCTGTCGCGAAATTGACTTCGGAAACCGTGCGTGTCATTGCCTCTGGCTTATTCCAGTGCAGCTGATGCTTGCTTGGAAAGAACCTTATTTCGGCGCAGGTATCCCAGGCCCTGTTGTTCTCCAGATTAAGCGTTTTTTTGGTCCACCCCTGATGCCGCATCTAAGGATTTACATTTAAGTAACATTAGTGTATTTTTTCTTTGATCTTTTTTCTTGATGATAGCTCGCGAGGCTGCGAGCCAGGGGTAAACAAGCGGCCTGTGTATTTCTTTGTTTGCGGCCACGCCCCGCGTGCGCTGTTTTCTCTCTCTATACGTATCTCAATCTTATTTATGAAAAACCGGTGGAATTGTCCGGGATTTGAACCGTCACAAAGTCGTCAAAATGGCGGGCGTGCGCCCGAAATATCTGCATATATATGCCCCAGAGTTGACCAGAGTTTCATCGATACATTAAATTTCTGCTGGCTTTCTACCCATCAAGTAGGATTCGGCATAATTCGGCATTCGGGCCGAAAGATCGAGATCACGATGTCACTGAATCAGCTGTCAAGGCTCCAACGTTCCAACTTCCAAGCCATCTCCGCTTGTTTTTCTGGTTTCTGAGCCCGTCTTCCTGGCTCACATGCTCGAAGTCACACGCTCCTGTGGTGTACTCATAGGGTAAATGACCAGACATAACTCTTCCTGCTGCGATTCACGTCATCGATAAACACCCAACAATGACTTGAATGCCTATGATGGGCCTTAAGTCGAGTATGAGCTCTTACAAGGCTCTTATGGGCTTCACCTTTCACTCGCACGCCAAGAAGAGGCCTGCGACCACTAACAACAAACCCTCGCCCAACGCAACTTCCCGTAAAGATTTAAGACACCGCCCTCTCCGACATTCACCCAGTGTCAACCCACTCAAAGAATCTGCCCGATACCTTTCCATCACTGAAGAGCGCGGTTGCGGGCGTGATTGCACTGTGTGCGATAGCAGAGGTCTGTGCTTATTTCCGTCTGCGTCTGGCCCTCCCTGATATCCGTGGTGAAGCATGTCAAAGCCAATGCGCGCGAAGTCGCGGAGCAGACCAAGATAGTCCTCGGCCTAATCACTGAGGCAGTCCCGGACCCTTTATATATTGGGCTGCCGATTTTTCAGAGTATCGAGCGTTTCACGCTGTTAGTCGCATCTTTTCAAAACTGTTGTGGAGAATTCGATTTGAAATTTTCCAGTCTTCTTGACGACATTTGCGGTCGCATGGAGCGCATCACGCATGGGGTGCGCGCCTCCGACATCTGAACAGCAAAGAACGCACGCTGCAGAAGATGACGATGCGCATGGCGATTTCTTCGTCCGTTTTCGTTGAAAAAGGCACTCATTCAACGCAATACTTGGGATTCATCAGGTTGCCTCCGCACTACGACTCGAAGCGCAGCAGACATATTTCGCGGTGCAAAAGGCTCAGCTCGCCTCACGCAGGCAAAAACACGCCTGGCTGTCGACAAGTTTTCTGCAGCGACCGTAGGACTTGTCGTCGCATTCGTGCATCACGTACTGAAATCCCGTTTCTAAGAACGCCCAACTTTCACGAATCTTGTTTTATTCCTGAGTGACCTTTTTTTGGCCGACCCCTGAAGTATACCTCCAGCCGCATGCTCCTTAATATCATCCCAAAAATTAAGGAATTTATTCAGCTTGCGAGGCAAAAAGTCAGGGAGCATACTTCCTAATTACATTCCAATTCTCCTCTGTCGCTATCCCTGTACCGAATTCTCCCCTTCCAACACGACCGTTGAACATCCCAGGCTAGCACGGTAGACGGCTCCTCTCGGCTTGTATCCAAATGTGTATCCCGGACTCCATTTCCAACAATCACTCAGCCAAAAGTTCGCCCAAATTTGATGAATTTTGTGTTCATATTCGAAGGTCATAAGCTATTCCACTCAAGCTATTGCGCGCGCGTGTCGGATTGAGCTTCAACAGTAACACGACACACGACGCTGCCAGGTAAGATGATAAATTCAGTTCTGCCGAATCTATGTTCGGTCATCGTCGATAACGATTTGATCCGTGCATCTACGTCATATGCATACTAGTTTCCGTGACAAACACCCTCTCCGGGCGCGGTTCGGAAAGTGACGGGCACCCATTAACCAAGACGAAGGACTTCAAGCGAATTGAATCTTGTGTTCTCATTGTTTTCATCAGCTGAAAACTGGAACTAATGTCAGCGCAAGCTCAAGGAAAATATCAAAGCACTGACCTTAACGCCCACACTAGTATCCTCAGTTATTGCCACAGCATCATATTCGAATTAGGCTGTCGAGATCGTGTCGACGTAGGGCAGAAACGATTCCACCGGTCTCTGGAATGCGGGGTGCGAGATGATCGTCGCATCCGTCGCTTTGAAGACATGTGACGTGGACGTTGTGGAAGGTGTGAGGCTCTTCTCCTCTTGTTTCGCAATGAACATGCTGACGGTACTATCAATCACTAGGTAGTTGACCATCTTAGCTTTTTTGGTGTATCTCTGCCAGGATTTAGATGCTGTTTCGAATAGCGAGTAATTTTTTTCTGGGCGGCATTCCAAAAACAGCCAATACGGGGTGGTTGACCACGGCCTTGGAGACACCGCTGAGGATGGAATTGACACCACATAGTGTCTGGGTGGTCTTTTGAGGTCCCAGGCTACCATTTGGTGTACCTTACATTTGACTCCAAGACATAGGTGCACATACAAACTTTATTCTTAAGTATGTACAAGCCAATAGGGGTGATAAAGCCGTTCAACTAACTGACTGCCACGCAACCAACAGATGCTACAGGTGGATGAAATTTGGGTTCAGTCAGTCTCATAGGATGTAAATTAACATTTTTGGTTCCAAGTTTCACGCCATCCAGCCATTGTCCAAGTGGTCAACTACCCAGTCGGCAATAGTATAGGGATTGAAGTTCAGAACGTGGAGAGAATCGCGTTGAATCTTTGCGCCGGCACCAGTATGGGCAAACGCTGCCCGTGCGTCGTGTCGAAGAGCGCCTCCGCCATCACAGAGGTTTCGAACCACCGAGTGATGGACGGGCCCCAGATGGACCAGAGCGTCTTGTCCCAGATTCCCAGCCGCCTACTCGGAAATCGCAGGAGGTTCCTGCGATGGAAGAGGAATCCAAACTCGTCGTCGTCGTCGTCGTCGTCGTCGCCAGTATCACCGATCTTGAGGACTACGAGAATGAGCGATTCCGAGGAGCGGCTGGTGAGCTGCCGGCGGTTCCAGGACGGTGGATTGGGTTGCGAGGATCCGAGGCAGTTGAGGGTGCCCTTGAATGTCAATGTTTTGAGACTGTGCCCATACTCGAGGGGTGGAAGCCAGAGAGAGTGAGCTAGCGTAGCTTCATAATTCACGTCGAGTGGAATGCGCCAGATTTCTAGGCAGTTGTGGGAACCGTTAGGGACCATAAGAATAGTTTCGGAGAGAAATACGGCTCCTAAATTGTCGATGGGGGCTGGATCCTGAATAAATCATTCAGCGCTAAATCGAGCGATCCCAAAAAGTGGATGCGAACCATCCTTAAAACCCCGCTCATCCAGTCGTAGATGTGGAGCTTGGCGGAGGGCGGAGGACGGAGGGCGGTTCAAAGTATAGAATCGTGACGAAAAGAATGCCTCCTGCAATATTCATCTTCGCGTATGGCGCCTCCAAAACTGACTCAATGTCATGAATATGAAGGATAGGCTGTGTAGCGAGCGGGTGGCTTTTGTGGGTGTCAAAAGCTAAGAGCACGACGTCGACCGAAAGGACTGGGTCAGGTCGTTTTCGTGCGGAGCACTGAATAAATATGAATGAGTGGCTGAGCTGAAGAGATGTTTAGACCTGGCCACGTACTACGTAATCACAGCGACAAGGTTCTGGTCCTCGACCGCCGTTGCGAAGTACACGATCGGCTTTTCTATTTTTGATGTGTGCCCACTCGCTGTCTTGCGGGCGTCCGGAGCTTGAATGCGAATGTATTTGATGCTCGTCGACAGCTCGGTGGCTGGATCTTCATCTTCGCCTACAAAGAACATGTCCGACGCAACACTGTAACATTCGGGGGCGATGGAGTTGGTGGGGATCGTGTGAGTAGCGCTATATGCGAAGTTTAACCATGCCCTGTGGTGTTCGACGAGGTTTTGAAACCTGTCACCGACACGGTAGTTTTGTAAAAAAATACGGGGTATCCTCGACGCATGTATGTTCTTTTGCCAGCGGGTAGCGGAGAGCGGCGAAATCGCGAATCAGGCTCCGGAGCTGTTTGTTCGCAGCGAGATCAGCTGTGGAGAGGTTCTGCAGAATAAGGACGATGATCGAGATGTCCAAGGTTGAGAGACATGGCGGTTGCACCGGCAGCGCCGCTGCCAGGCAGCACATGTGCCGCCGGACGCGCCAGCGACTGGATCAACTTCCAGGAATAAAGAAGTCACAACATCGAGAAATAAATATTTTCACCCATTCTGTTTGCATTCTGTTGCATACAGGTTGGTTGAACATTGATTCTCACCGCAGCTATTCGGCCTTGATATGCAACGAAGTTTTGGTGTGATGGCCATAGGCTTCGAGTGTACGAATCAAGTACGAATCCTTAGGGAGTGAACTCAGTGACAGTGAAGCACCCTGCTGACAACCGTAATTACTACTGCCGCGTAAGTACCGACGACAGGTGTCGCACAGAGGAAGTAAAACTAAGTACTTAGCTCAAAGTGACCATGAAGATGAAGCCGCAGGGGCGAGATGGAAGTCACGACTCACGACTCACCAGAGTGGTTCCTCGTGCGGAGACAATACAATCCCTTTCCGGACTTTCAGCAACCTTCCTAGCTATTTGAACCTCGTCGGACAGTCGGGGCCTTTGTGGGTACCGGCAATCGATGGTGGCATTTCACCCGAGCTGCATTGACGAGAGGCCGGCGCTCGGGCCGTTGATCACCCAGTCATCGCGCACCGGCCGTGGGCAACCGAAGTGCCGAGGGAATGCCGATATTTGTTCGCCTGCGAAAGTCCATCACTTGGATCTGAAGCTTCTCAGGGTTTTTTATTTCAACCAGGGATTGGTATAGTGCTATCCAGGCCTCACAATGATTCCGAGGCCGCTCGGAAAGAAAGGCCGACCACAGGACAATATCGTATAATGCGATTTTGAGATGGAAAAAGGTCCCACCATTCCGCCGAGAACGCTAAGTCATGGCCACCGAAACATTTCCGAAAACCAAATATCATCCGTTTCACACACAGCACATCGTTACAAAATCTTGAAAACTACAAATCCATTCCGAATGCGCGTTGGTAAAGAACTCCGTGAGCAGGCTTTCTTTCACGCCGACTGCCTCAAAGAGTGATGGGGATGCAGTTGATGGCGATGAGGCTGCCCCACGCCTGCTCGGGCGCGTCGCAGGTGACCGTAGTTCCGCCGCTAGCAGTGCGCGTCAGCTTCTCAAAGAACAGTCGACATCCATTGCACCCACCAGTTGTTGCCGATGACGGTGATGGGGCTGCAGCCCAAGCCGATAGGGATGTCGAGGCCGGAGAGGTCGAGGCCGAGGAGGGAAGCAACCGCAGAGACGGCGCTGCTGCTCGAGGACTGGACGCTCGTGCAGCACTGGTTCGAGTTGGGGGGCGTCACCGGGGGCGTGGACCACCGCGCGGTGTTGGGGATGGCGGCAGCAAGGGTCTGCAGCGGTGCATACATCAGTAATGCTGCGAACAGAAGGCGAGGGCGGAGGCTTACTATGAGCGCAGAAGCGACGACGACGGAGAGCTTGGAGAACATATTTGAAGGCTTGCGAGAGGGCTTGAACTACAGAGGGAGGAGTTCGAGTGAGGAATGGGGACGAATGGCCCGTCCTTTTATATATTTTTTGGGAGGTTCCACCAGAAAAGGGAAATCCCTGTGTTGCGTTTGGGCGCCAGGAACGACCGGTAGACTGTGGAGCGGTGGAGCAACTGGACAGACTCCAACGTAATGAATCTGTTCTGTTAGGACCACGTGCAGAGGGCTTTCATGCCAACGAGCGCCGGTTCTGAGGAAGAGTGGAGCTGCGGCGTTGCCATAAGATGTTTCGGACGGGCACTCTCAAGATGCGAGAAAAGAATATCTGAAAACATCAGATGTAGTTCAGCTAATGAACGCATTGCCGGTATTGCCCCAGCTCATTGCGAAATTATGGTGAGAATTTCGGACCCTGGCCTATAGATCTGAACATGCGGGTGTGAGTAGAAGATAGAGAATAATTAAATGGCACCGAATGTGGATGTACAAGTCATTGATGCTCTCTTTAATTTTAGAAGCAACCGATCCCCCTGCGGTTACACCATGCTTCCCAGATCCATACCCGGAGAAATGGTTTGAATGTTCGCCTTGAATTAGCACAATTCCGACGATGACGGGATGGTTCGATCCTTGTCAGTCATCATTGTTTCCCTGAAGACGCCTCGAGGACGACTAGCTACAGAGAGTAAATTCTAAATTGATGGATACGCACATACGCTGCACCTGGACTCCAGAATCGTTAGGCAGATGAGGAATATACCACTGGAAAGTACGCACCCATGGTCAAGTTCGGGATTAGATACGTCAACGCGGACAGTTGACGTCAAGCCACGAACAGAATTCCGCGATGCAAGACGTTGTCCGACCATCACGAGGGGCGCCAATGACGTCGTAAAGGCCGCACACCGCCCACCGCCCCCCCCCAACGTCTCAGCAAACGGAAATAGGGAAATAATTCCCCGCGAATTCGAACGCAGTGGCTTTCAACAAGTGCCTGTGAGATGCTTGCCCTGTTCCCGAGGGCGAGCAGGGACATCGTTCGCCTACAGTGGGGGAGACCGTCGGGGCTATATTATTGTGTCAAAGATAGCCGTCTGCCCGAGCGTGCGGCGAACATTGACGCCGCCCGAAATTCCCGAGGCTGCATTTTGCCGGCGGACAGCATGACGTGTGGCGGCATTTGGTGAGAAGCCCGGACGCGCGCCTCGTCAAGATTGAGCTCATGGACTGCACCGGGTTTCTGAAGCTTGACGTTTAGGAAAGTGAGATCAAACCTAAGTGAGAGGCCCGGACGCGCGCATCGTCAAGATTGAGTCCAGGGACTTGATCGGGTAATTTTGAGTTCAAATGTCCGACATCTAACCGGAGGCGTGAACGCACGGTCGGTTCGAGTCCGCACATGGACTTGTACCACACCCCATTGGTTGCGATCCGTCTACATGCCAGCGCCAGGCAGGACAGGGATTGGGTGTCCAAACTATACAGCGAGAAACCTGGGGGAATTCAGAGAAAGGATATATACGGAAGGCGGGATCGGTAGAACTAGTCCCACGGGTTTTTCCCAGTTTGACGGCGGGAATTGACATGGAGATGCAATACAATCAGCGGGGTGGGTAGCCCACACGCGTCGGCACGCCGTCCGCCTGCGCGTCGAGATCCGTCTTGTGGTCTTTGAGCGCCTGCGTCTGCTGACGCACCTACTCCGCCTGGATCTGCGCGTTGCGCGCTTTCTGGCGCGACGTCAGAGATGCATACTAGTAGACACTCGGAGATGTCCAAGCGCACGCCCCTCCTTCGTGCGGTGCCCGCACTCGAGGTAGTCGGCGCGCTGGGCGGTGCCCGCCTTGGAGCGCTCCGCTTCGCTGAAGCAGTACGCGCGGGTCAGCCGCGCGTCCATGAGAGGAATGCAAAGGGTGCACTTTTGTGGATTCCTGCCAAGGCCGAACAGCGCGAGGGGCCTGCAGGGCGTTATCCACCCAGGGAGGAACATGGGGCACCTCCGGTGTAACTGTATCCAGACTAGGGGACGTCAGTTGCGCCGAGGCGGAGGATCGATGCCCGCTCGCCATGGTGGGAGGGAAGAGGGTCACAGATGGTCATATCATTCAGTGGCCTCGGTAAATGCCGCCGACGCATCAGTGAGCTTGGTAAATCCCTCTTACCTGGGCGGCGTGCTTCCTGATGTCTCCAAACTGCGGAGAACGAGACCAAAGAAAGTGATGTCTGAATTCGACATTTGCTCGGTCTTTGTCCAGATTTCCCTGTTTTTATTACATGGCGGTCGGGATTCGAATTTCGAATATGTGGTGAGGGTCCCAGCCAAGGCTGAAAAAACCTTTTTACTATCTGTTTTGCACGATAAAATACATAGCGGTTAGTTATCAACATGTCCATCGCGCGGATGCTCAATGGCAAATGCTCATCTGCGATACGTCCGAGGTTGATTATGGGCGCAGCTAAGTTTGAGTTTCAACCCACCACGAACCAGAGCGAACCACAGCGAGCCAACAGTGAACTTGCATGTCGGAAATTTTCGCTACGGTCGGGGAACGTAGAGGCTCCAACTTGAACGCTGATGGGGCTGTTCGGTGTCTTTATCGACAAAATCGTGCTGCGGCCGGTCTCGATGGCAAGGAGATCTGTCCTAAACGTTCACAGAGGACCGCTCTCCAAAGAAGCTGGGAAGAAGGATCCAATAGAGTTCATTGAAGAAGATGGTGCGGAGGCGCAAGTGCCGGAACATAATGTGAACATTCCAAGACGTCCCATTTAATCCACCCTGATCTGTAGATAGTAACTGAATACGCCTCATGAGTCCCGTAATATAGATGTTGGTACTATAGAAACTGGTAGCGAGAAGACCGTAAGTCGAGAGAGAGGAGCGAATAATAACACAAGAGGAACATACAACAGCCCCACATTTCGTTTAATCGAGCAATAATCATAATCGGCCCGCGCGTTTGACGGTGCACCTAGATAGCGCCGCGCCCCCCACCCCCAACCGCGCCCGCCGGTCCTCCCGGTCCGACCACCGCCGGCACGCCGTCCGCGCCGACGGACTGTCCGCCCTCCTGGATCGTCGCCGGGTGCGCATGGGGGTGCAGCCGTCCCCACAGCCCCGCGATCCCGCCCTTCTCCCCGCGGTCCCGACTGGCCCCGCGCTCGCGCGACGTCTCGGCGGACGTGCGCTCCCGCGAGCGCGATATGTTCCCGGCACCGCCGCGGCCCGTGCTCTCGTACGTCCCGGGATGGTGCACCACCGCGTCGGGTGGGGGCGCGGGCGCGGCGGTGAGGTTCGCGAGGCCGCCGCGGCCGGTCGAATGGCTGGTTTCATTACTGATCAGGATCGCAACTCGAAAGGAGAAAAAATGACACTCACACTCCATCGAGGGCGGCTGCGCGCCCGCGCTCGTACGCGGGCGGCGGGCCGGGTGTAATGTTGCCCGCGCCGCCGCGCCCGCTCGAGTGGACTAGCCCCGGCCCCGGCCCCACCGACGGCGTGCGCGTCGGCGAGGGCGACGCAAGCGGCGAGCCCGGCCCCCGCGAGCGCGAGCGGCTCATATTGCCGAGCCCACCGCGCCCAGAGGAGTGCACGGCCTCGCGCTCGCGCGCCTCGTGCGCCTGGATCACCTGGCGCTCCGCAGCGCTGCGCACGTCACGGTCTTCGACGGGGTCCCGCGAGGGCGAGCGGAAGTTGCCGGCACCGCCGCGCCCGGTGGAGCTCAGCTCGGAGACCGCCGCGACGACGGGCTCGCGGCCGCGCGTGTCGGAGAAGTCGTCGGGGCCTGAGAGGGGGCGGTCCTGCGAGAGGGAGGCCCGGATGTTGCCCATTCCGCCGCGCCCTGAGGAGCTCTGTACGTCCGAATCCAGAATCGAGGAGAGCACACAGAAGAGGTCAGTGGGTGATAACGAGGGCTCCTTAGGAGCGCACCAGGGCGTCGCGGCCTCGCGAAGTAGAACGCTCAGTCATTGATGGTTGAATATTTATCGCCTGGATCGGTTTGGCTGCGGTGGAGTCGAGCGCAAAGCTGAGGCGGGCGTCTTCGTCGTGGGCGGAGAAAAGGGTGCCTTTTCTCGCCGATCTTCCGGATCTTAGCGAGTTATGACGGGTGTCATCAAGGTGTCATCACGCGATATGTTGCGATTCGGCCTTGTCGGCCGGGTTGTTCCGTTTACCTGTTTCTTGTTCCGATTGGTCCGTTCAATCAATTTTCAATGTGCTATCTCCTCGACTCGAGAAACTTGCAGCTGCAATACGCTGGGCTTCAGCGAGATCCGGTGGCGTGTTGGTGGCGGGCGCCATGCGGCGATGCCTGTCCACGCCTTCATTATGATTCTACACACGACGTGTGTCTGATGCCGCCCTCAGGTCCGTATGGTTTTGGTATGGTCCGTGAGATCCAGCCCTTGAATGTCAGCGGGTATACGACCAGCGGGCAGAACGACATCAACTGGTCCGCGTGCAGAGCAGGACGGATAATTGATCTCATCTCTGTGCTGAAATGATCAACAACGGGACCGGTTCAGGAAACTCATGGAGGACCATATTTCTTCTGGTAAATACGGCGGTGCACGGGAGGCACCCATAAAAGTCTGTGAGGGGAAAGCTCATTTTTTCGCCACAACCGCTTCAACAAAGTGAAGCTTGTTCGATTAATCTCAGCGATGGCGGGATGATGGGCCCTGGGCGCGGTCGACATGTGTTCACAGAATCTGCTGCGCGTCCTGAAGGTGGAAAAGAGTTGCAGTGTGCCTCTTTCATTGAACGAACAGCGTTCCACGTAGTGATACATAGAAAACTGTAAAAGAGGAAAATGGGTAGGCCGCACGTGGCCCCTGGCTTGCCGCCTCGCAAGCAAAAAGGTGGATTCGGGAGGTGTGGATTACCGCCCATATCGTTTGATTGCCCATACTAAGTATGGACACCGACCAACATTTAGTTGCGGAAATCAGGCACTGCGTTCAGCCATGACGTAGGCAACGATGGTCTAGCCCGTCGGAGGGCCCTAGACCGGATCAAATCAATGTCTAGTCATGGCTGAACGCAGTGAGGGGTCAGCCAAAAAAAATCGTGAGCTTGGAATACAACACGGTTTCTGAAAGCTGGGGAAGGAGGGTATGCTGTGATGGGGATCAGCGCCCCGTCCAAGAAAGCTAGAAAAACAAAGCTCACGGTCACAGCAGAAACCTTCTCTAGTTCGATGTAGGTTTGGGCCTGCTTGAGTGCAAGTTGGGTCTGTTGCACCGCGAGGTGGGCCTGCTGTACTTCGAGCCGTAGCGCGGATGCAGCCTGATAAACCGCGATCAGGGGACTGCCGGATTTAAAGCAAGACCGAAACACACCACAAAATCGCGATACGCGTCCTCGAGCACCACCTTGATCTCCTGAAGCGCACGCTCGTTGCGGTTGAGATGGGCCAGGCGGCGCATCAGTCCGCCGGTAAGCGTGATCGCCTCCATGGAGCACCGGATCTCGTCAAGTAGCCTGACTGAAGTATAAGTCTCGCATAGATAAACGAAGGGACCATCGGACGTACGCCGTGAATTGCTCGATACTCTGCAACATCGGCGCCGGAATTACCGAAGGGTTTGGGACTGCCTCAGCGATGACGTCGAGAATCCCTTTGGTCCGTTCTGCGATCTCGCGCGTGTCGGCCTTGGAGTGCTTTGCGCGCTGCACGATGTAATCAGTCCCAGTCGTGGGAGGAGGGGTATATGCTAACCTCCGCGATCTCGCAGATCGCAACGACGCCGGCCATAGCGCTCTTCAGGGGCGGAAACGCGTCCGCGGATTCCTTGAGCGCGAGGAGGGAGGTCCAAAGGAGATCACCGGCGACGAGGGTGCTGTCTCTGCATAATTGTAGCTTCGGACTGGAGGACACAGGTGTTGGCTTCGGGCCGCGCCGCTTCTTGGCCCGCGAGGGAAAGGCGAACCGCATGGTCCGTCTTGTGTATTGTGGCGGAGGTGGGGGCTTTTAAGGCTCGGGAGAGGGTGTGCATACAGCAGTGGGGCAGGGTTGTTCTGATTAATGTGGGATGATCTGTCTCTGCACAAGGCTCGAGGACGGCGCCAATCCGACCACTCTTGAGGAGGCGCCTGCCGGGCAGTGTAGATGCGAGAGTATGTCTGTCCATATATATCTCTCGGCGCTAATCCGACTTCCGCTCCAAAGAAGGCGGTGACATCCCAGATTTGGAGAACAGAGGAAACTGCAAGAAGCGGGGCGATTTCATGTCCGGGGCACGCAGGATAGTCCAATTCTGGACTTTCCTTTTTTCAAAAGGAAATCAGTAGTAATGCAGAACCCACACTCCATAGGTTCGATTCAGGTCAGCGGAGACGCGCGCACATCCTTGTATTGGAAGTTCTGTGACATAGCAATGAGAAAGTTGGTAAGAGGCCTGAATTTAGAGTCCGCAACAGCTGGTTACAGCTCAAGCGCGAGGAGCAGGACGAGGTCGGCGGTTGGTAGGAGCCAAGGACAGGTCAAGAAACCTGAAACAAGATTCGTGCCTGTGAGTGAAACCTGCCGCCTTAGGGGCTGTTTTGCGAATAGCTCTTCCTCCTAGTGTTGCTACTAGTACTGCCGCTCATCATTCTCATTCATAACCCAAAATACGTCCCCACTCCACCGCCATATCACGCAAAGGAATAAAAGGAGGAATCAGGTTAAGAAGAATCGGAAGGATTCAGAGCAGGAGGGAACTAAATCATCATCCAATAAACATATTTACCATGGTTAGTTTTCTTCGTCGCTCACCATCTAGCGAATGAGTGAATCAACAGTGCAAAATCGTTTTAAACCCGGGAGAATATAGCCTAAAATACATATTAGACGATGCTCTGATACCACGGCGCCCCCTGGTCAGTCCGAAAATCTAGCCAAGCATTAGCAGACATCCCACATGCGTGCAAATAAGCGTACTCCACCGCACAGAGATTCTGGGTTCCAGGAGGGGGAAGTAGCCCTCGATCCCCTGGGTCAGCGCCGGCGTCGCCACCTTGGCGCTGATATGCACGAGTGCGAGGTTGGGATATTGGTCCTTTAGATCGAGGCCAGACAGTGCCTCATGGAGCTTCGCACAAAGCACAGAGAATTTCTCGACCATGGTAGTACCGATGAAATGGAAGCGGAGGATGCGGAGGTGGACGCGGCTATATGGGCGGATGGTTGGCACGACGCGAAAGCTTGAAAAAGAATGCCACACGAGGTGGAGGTCGTTGACGCGTTCAAAAAGCGAGAGGTCGGTGCTCCGGACCGAGAGATCGGTCATTGGAGACTGTATGACGTGCAGTGGGAATAAAAAGGGCGAGGCGGGAACACGTACGGTTAAGCAGAGCACTTCGACCGCCTTGAACGTTGCTGCGAGGGTCCCATGCAGGAGTATATCCGTGCTGTCGCCGAAGTAACGTAGAGCCCTCAAGCGAGAGAAATCTAGTGTACAGCGGGGGTCGTTCAGCCACCACTGGACAGTGTCGTCCATGTGAAATGAGTCTAGTGTGATATGGCGACGGACTGGAGATCCCTGCTCAACAGCCGGCACCCCCGGGTCGTCGTAGACACAATGCAAATGAAGATGTTTGATGTTGGAGGAGCAGTGCTCCCACATGCTGAGGAACTGCTTTTTGTCTGCGAATCTGCACCTAAGGCTCAAAGCCCGGACAGTAGGCAGCCTAAGCATCCAATCTATGGCGGTAGACACCTCCGAGTCGAGAACAATGTCCAAATGGCTAATTTGTAGCGAAGCCAGGCGGGTGAAGGGGAGTTTACTGAACCGCACGAAATCGTCTTGGGATGCCAGGGCTCGGTTGCTGATCTCGAGCTTCTTGATATACCGAGTGAGGTGCGGAGCCGCGTCCAGGATGCCCAACAGGCGAGAGGCACGAGGATGCAGCACTTCGTCCAATCCCCGTATATCCTCGAACTCTATTTCGCTGAAGATCCGAGCTTGCGATGGATGGACCCAGGAGCGGCTGACGAGGGAACATGCGCGCAGAGCGGGATCTGCGGCATCGAGGAAGTCGATACAGCGATCCACGAGCTCCTGGATATGCAGCGGGTTCATCTTCTAACTTCAGTGGACTCAAATTTGGAGCAACGTCGGGGTAAAAACCCACCAGCAGTGGCGACCGTTCTTCCTCTTCGAGGGTTGTGAGAGGGTTGTGAGAGAGTTACGTTTCGTCGTTGTGTCACCACGGGGCCGGGACAACCGCTTGTGATTGCCGAGCGACATGTTCGAATTTGGTTTAAATGTGGTTGAGAATTTGGTAGTCTCGAATCAAGAACGTCCGCGCGTGGACAGATGAGTGGGGTTTATTTTGAACCTAGAGAACTTGGAACTTGCAAGACACTCATGTCGGAGGGGGTCATACTTGTCTTGAAATTTAAATAAATTGAGGACGATGTGAACTACGAGATTCACCTTTATATGCCTGCGAATAACAATCCGCTAAATATGGCGTTATGCCTGATGGCGATAGCATCCCTCTCAACCCAGGACTCGGAGCAGGTGAGTGGGGTCGTGGCACTGCTGAGCCGGGGACTTTCGTCACCTGCTCCAAAGAACCATCTTTCGAATGAGTAAGATCCTGAGATTCATCCAACCCGAGGACTGAAAGGTCTGCAAGTAATCACGCTGGTCTTGTCCATGGGGTAGAAGATGAAAAACCACGGTTCCAATGTTGGTTGAGCTCTTTCCATCTCAGATTATACCAATTTGGTCACTAACCCTATTTAGCGGGTGGATTCATGGCCGCTAAGTTCCGAGGCGCTCGCTATTCAGAGTGCTTTGCGTACTGCAGGCATGTAGTCGGTCTCAGTCGTGGGAAGAGGGGTATATGCTAACCTCCGCGATCACACGGATCGCAACGACGCCGCCGACGGCTCTTGTTCAACGGTGGGAAAGCGACCGCGGAATCCTTGAGCGCAAGGAGGTACAAAGAAGATCACCGGCGATGCGGGCATCGTCTTTGCACAATTGTAGCTTCGGGCTGGGCGCTTCTTGGCCTACAACAGAAAGATGAACGGCATGGTCCTTTTGCGGATTCAGGCGGACGTGGACGCTTTTAAAGTTCAGCAAAGGGTGTGTGCGGGCCGACAGTTTACTTTCGAAAACGGGAACTGTACCCAAGGCAGCGCTAGAACTTCGCAGGGCCACCCGACATCTATTAACCGAGGAGAATGAATTCTCAACCGCTAATCACAAAGGATAAGACTCCGGATAATCTAAAATATCCATTTATTTATTTTTATTTGTCCCACCCAATATCACCGCATCCTTAGAGAGTGAGCCTGACCACAACTTAGGGATATGGGGCATCAATATCCCATACCCCTAAGTTGTGGGAGAATCACCCCTATCGATGCGGAAAGTGACTGGGGTGGAATGAGGCCGCGCTACCCCTGGCTCGCCGCCTCGCGAGCAAATGGAACGTTTGTTCCAAAGCAAATGTTCATTTTGTTTGGCAGCCTCTCCCGTTTGCGCGCCCACACCTGGGATCAATCCCAGGGAGCAACGCTGCTAGGCGACAAAACCCGTCAAATCACAATGAAGCGTACACTCAGCCACCGAGTGAAGTGCATCAGGGGACGGCCAAAAAAACCGTGACTCTGGAATAAATTAAGAGGCGAGAAACTTGAGGGGCGAGCGCTAGGGTATCCTGTGCCGGATATAAGCGGCCATCGATACAGGAAGAAGTATTGGGCTCACCTTCACAGCAACAATTAGCTGTGCCTGTTGCACTTCTTGCCGCAACACGGAGGCAGCCTGGCAAAATATGAGCACGACAGCTCGATGTAAGGGGTTGAAGAAGAGAAGTACTAAAAAATCATATTTCGCGTCATCAAGCCGCGCCTTGATCTCCTGGAGCATGAGCTCGTTACGGTTGAGGTGGCCCAGGCGCGCCAGTGCGCCTGTGAACGCGATCGCCTCCATAGGACACCGGATCTCGTCCAGAAGTCTAGAACTAGGATGAGTATCCGTGGGACAATTCATTATTCCTTGGGGCGTACAGCGTGAATCGCTCAATACTCTGCAGCATCGGCTGCTCAATCGCCAGTGGATCAGGGGCTGCCTCAGCGATAAGATCTAGGATCTCCGTGATCCGCACCGCAATTCTGTGGGCATCGGCCTTGGAGTGTTTTGCGCGCTGTGTGCAGGTATTCAGTGTAAGTCATAAACAGGGAAGTATATACTGACCTCTGCAATTTCATAGACCGCGATAACGCCGCTGACGACGCTCTTCAGCGGTGGGAAGGCATCCGCGGACTCTTTGAGGGCGTAGATCGACGTCCAGAGCATATCTGGAAGGAGATTTCCTGGTTGAAGTGCGTTCAGTCGTGTGGTGGTGCCGGACGGAAACTTCTTCTTCGCCCGCGACGGGAACTTAAAGGGCAAGTGCATCCCGTCGTCTTGTGAATTGAAGTGAATGGGGGAAGCTTTTAAAGTGTAGGGTACATACAGCAGTTGGGGCATGGCCAGTGTTGTTGTTCTGATTGAATGCGAATGTAAGAGAATCTCTGCACACACAGCCCTGAGCCGGTGCCAATCCGACGTCTACTTTTGAGGAGGCGCCGGCCGGGCGGTGCTGTTCTGGTTGGTCGTAGACGTGACAGTATTTCTGCAAATATAGCTCTGATACGCGTCAAGGCGGCGAAAACCCAGCTCTGCAGAACAGGGGAAACTGCAAGAAGCGGAGCGATTTCGTATGGCTCGGAAATCTCGTGGGGGGCACGCCGGATAGCCTAGTTCTGGACTGTTTTAATTTAGCAGTAATGCGGGACACACACTTCGCAGGTTCGATCCGCGGAGACGTGCGCACATCTGTGACTGTCTTCAATCTGTGTCTTGGACGTGCTGTGACATACATAGCATTCGGAAAGTTGATGCGAGAGCACAGAGGCCTAAATTTAGAATCCGCAACAGCTGGTTACAACTCAAGCGCGAGGACCGGGATGAGAACCAGGGCGAGGTCGGCGGTTGTTAGGAGCCAAGGACCGGTCAAGAAACTTGAGCAAGATTCATGCCTGTGAATGAAAGCTGTCGCCTTAGAGCCGTGCTGTTGTGCGAATAGCTCCTCCTAGCATTGCTACTAGTAGTGCTGCTCGTCATTCTCATTCATTACCCCAAAATACGTTCCCCACTCCACCGCCCTATCATGCAAAGGAACAAAGGAGGAATCAGGTTAAGAGGAATCAGAAGTATCGCAAGACGACGCACCCCAAACCCACGGGCGCGCTCGCCCAGATCGCGAGCGCGTCGCAGTTTAGCAGGCCTGTGAGGTCCTCTGCTCCCCCGCACCCGACCCCAGCTACACCGACATTCACACCCATGCGCACACCCGCCCCACCGTCGAACGGCGGCCCGAACAGCTGCGGCTCCGCCCAGCCCGGGTGCGCCGGGGGCTGTGGAGCCGCATACGGGGCCGGGTACGCGGTCTGCGCCGACGCTTGGATCGCGCTGCTGTGCGCTAAAGCTGGAAAAGCGGCGGCGGGCGGCGGGCGCTCGAGCTCCGCGCTGTACATCGGCAGCTCTCCGACCCACGTGAAGCCGTTTTCCCAGGGCGCATACACCGGCTCCTGTACCTGTGCCCGGGACTGTGTGTATCCCGCGTCCGGTGCGTGCGCGCGTTTGTTGTGCGCGGGGAGGGGCGGCGCGGTCGGCGCAGGCGTGGCCGTGGCGGCTGTAAAGGGGACAGGGTCGCCGACGGCTGCGAGTTCGTTGAGGACGTCCCAGAAGAGTCCCGCCATCTGCCAGCTATAAAGAAAATCAACATTGTGCGTCAGGACGAGAGAGGGGTCAGAAGGGATGACGAGTGACGGAAGGGAAGGGAGGAATGAGCCGAATGAAAGGAGGAGAACGGCGCACCGCTCTTCACACACACGTATCGCGCGCATGACCTTGTGCACCTCCGCGAGCGTCGTGTTCAAATGCGGCGGCAGCCCCGTGCGTTTCGCGCTCCATACATTCAGGAGAAGGACGACCCCCGCGGTCGATAACGCCGGCTTTGTGTCGCAATTGTGAGTTTATTAAGTTCGGGTGGAGGGGATTGTTAGCGTGCGAAATAAATTCGCAGTCAGAATTATCGCATCACAAAATCAGCGACACGCGCGCAGGAGCGAGAGGAGCAGAGGTACTGACGAGAATGATAATAGCGCGCACGCCCGGCATGCGGCGACACGCGACGTCCGCGACGTGTGCGCACGAGCGCGCTGCGTTCGTGCAGATCGCGAGCGAAGGGAGCGCCTGTGCCATGAAAATGCGAAATCAGATACAGTAGGGAAACTTTAGCAGGGAGGGAAGGGGACGGGGAAGGAGGCTTCGTGGATGCGAGGGAGTCGAAACATTAGAGACATGAAATGGGTAAGGAGAGCGGGGAGCGGGTGTAAAGGTTACTCAGAATGGGCGGTAAAGGAATAATAACTGCAGTGCAAAGAACTGAAAAGAAAAGAAAAAAAACGGAATCAGAACGTACCGTCGGCGCCCCCTCGCGCACCGTGGGTATGAACGGCCGGTGCGTCGTCATCTGCACATGGTAGTACGCACAATAAAGCGCCGCGCTCTGCCGGAACCACAGCACGTCCGTGTCCGTGTCCGCGCGGCGCTTGGGGTCCCACCGCACTGCCGCGTTACAAGATAAATCAACAACCAACGGGAAGAGAACAAAGGACGGTCAAGGAAGGAAACTCACGGTGCGCGGGAATAGCGTCGACCCACTTGTTCAGCGCTGAGTCGAGCTCCGCGACCAGCGCCTCCTCCCAGTTCGCCGCGCGCACGGCGAGCAGCTTCCCCTTACCCTTGTTCATCGTGTACTGCGTGCGCGCTTTGTTAGCGATGTGACATATATATTATGCTGAAGGGGGGGAGGGACGCACGAGGACGCCGAGGCTGTAGTCGAGGATGTTGCTGAGGCGCAGGAACGCGTTGAAGAACGCCACGCGCGAGGGGACGCCGGGCGGCTGGCGGAAGGCCTCCGCGGGGTTGGCAGCCTCCCAGTACTCGTCGTCGCACTCCATCGGCAGGTCCGCGTCGAAGCTACGAGTCCGTGCTCGTTAGCAAGCGGCTTTAGGAGAAACACAAGGACAGAACAGAAACGTACTCATCGCTCTGCATCGCCGTCGGCCGTCCAAGTGTACAGCTCACAAGCCGATCATACGCAACGAGCACCCAGAACGCGCGCTTCCACAGCTCGCCCGCGACGCTCGGCGGGCCCGCCTGGCGCCGGTGCGCGCCAACCTCCTGCGTGATCCGCAACCCGATCCCGATGAGCGACCAGTTTGCTTGCGGCGTGGAGCCGTCGAGAAATTGGATCGAGAGCTACGCATCGAGTAAAAAAAAATGAAAAAAAATGAAGGCGGAAAAGGGCAAGGAGACGCACACAATACCGCTGCAAATCGTACAGCGTCGGCGGGACGAACATATGCTCGACCGCAGTCGGCACCTGCGAGAAGTACTCCCACCCGCAGGCAAGCGGCGCCGCGGGGTCGAACGCACGCGGGTCGTCCGAGAAGCGCGCGCCGATCGCACACACGAGGAGGACGGTTGCGCCGAACTTGGCGTCGCGTAAATGTGTGCTTGCGGCGAGCGTTCGTTCAAAGGTAGGGCGGTGCAGGAGGGGCATATAGAGGTGCGTATTGACGAAGTAGAGGTTCACAAGCGCGAGGAGGAGGTCGGGCGGGGGGAAGACGTAGGGGACTTTCGGAGGCGAAGAGGATTGGGCCCACTATCGCATTATTAGAGCAATCAGCTGAGTGTGAGAGAGCGGGGGAGGAGGACCTACAGGCTGGAACGTCCAGTACTGCATGCGGCGAGCCCGCCACGGGGCGGGGGACGACGTGTGCGGCACTGTGTCCCCGTTGGTGTACCCCTCCTTGAGCTGCATCGCGGCCTTGATGAGCTGCGCGCCGCTCGACTTGCCCATGAACTGGTCTGTGTGGCTCGCGAGCGAGAGCGCCTGCATGTCCGCGGCGATCTCGAGATACGAGGTGTCCTGGTCCGCGTCCAGCGCGGGTGCCTCGTTCACCGCGCGAATGCGCATGGCCTCAAGCTCGACGCCGGGTCCCATTTGGCCGAACGCGGACGCCCCCTGCTGGAACACAGGCGAGTCCCTGCTCCACTCGCTGCTTTCCGTCGTCGGGGGCGAGGAGTGTGTGCTGGGGGCCGAGAGCTGCGTGCGCTGCGCCGTGAGCGTTTGGCTGCGCGAAACGGTGCACCACCCACCTTGCGCAGGAGCTTCTCTGTGAGCGCCAGGCGGGCTTCTAGGACGTCGGTGTAGCTACCCGGACTCACAAATCATATTCGACAAGCAAACAATTGGCAGCTGACCTTTTCCGTTGCTGCGGACGGTTAGCCCCGGCTGAATACGACACAATACACGCACCGTCGTGCTCACCGCCCCGGAATAGATGCACTCTAACCCGTTCGCGATACAGTAGGTGCATTTTTTCGCGGAGGTGCGCAGACCGTCACCTATGAAGGGGAACGATGTCAGTCTTTCATCATGGAGCTCAGACAATGCTTGCACATACATGCTCCTGCGATGCGGTTGTCAATTCGTGGTTAGAGGGTGAGATTCAAGAGGTAATCTCATATACGCACGTCGTTTCTGGCGGCAGAAGTCGCAAGCACGCTGTATTCGCCGCTTCTTTGTCGGAACGGAAATGTTGGGCAGGTCGCGCTCGTCGGAGGACATGATGGAGAAGGAGAGACTCGAAACCTTCATCAGCACAGTGGCGGTGTTGATGCATCAGATCCAGTTGATCCGGTTTCGTCGGATTACATCATCATGACGTAATGAACCAAAATGACAGGAGAAAGCTCTTGTCTTTCTGTTTCGCAGGCTCCAGCCTGCTGAAGAAAAACCAATCATTCAGAACAAAATAAATGAGTTGTACCGCTACTAGAATACATAGGTCAAACTACCACGTTAATGTACATCAATGGCTAAGTCATTGAACCAGAGTAACTGAGTTTGCCAGGCAGCTCTGTACTATTACCATAGTATTACTTACGACCAAGTGTTCGTGGTGACGGGTGACGGCCGCCTGTGAACTGAACACTCGGGGTGTAGGTGACGGTGACGGACGGAATTTCTGACCCAAATAGGCCCAAATAGGCCTGAAATCCTGAAAAAAATCGGCCGCCATTCACCGGACTTCCATATATGGGAGGAATTGATGGTATTTGTCAGAATGAGCAATTGGTCCAGTGAACACTTGCGGTGACGGGTGACACCCTGTGAACACTTGATCGTAATAGTACAGGCGCGAGAGTTCGGAAGGGGCTGCAACGAATTGCTCACATACGAGCTGTCGTACATGGTCACATGTGTCCCCTGGCTCGCTGACCCGCGAGCACAGGAAGGAAGGTTGGATGTCGGGAAGTCGAGGGGTATCAAATCAACTTGTATGAACCATCAGGGGACGGCCAAAAAAACGAGATAACTTTAGCATAAAACAGGACCTGCGCCTGATCGAGCGCCAGCGCATCCTGCGAAAGAGAGTCAGAATCGTTGCCGTACATCAAGTAAAATACATGTACGACCGTTGCATTGACCTTTCCGACTTCGAGGTGCGTTTGTGCCAGCTGAACGGAGATTCGTTCCTGCTGCACTTCAAGCCGCAACGTCGAGGCCATCTGGAGATCGAACATCAACTGGGAAACTGCGAGATATGGTGACAGTTTCTACCACGAAATCACGATACGCGCCGTCGCGTTGGGCCTTGATGGCTCCCAGTGCGCACTCGTTTCGGTTCAAGTTAACGAGGCGGGTTATCCCTCCGGTGAGCGTGATCGCCTCCATGGAGCACCGAATGTCGCCGAACAGACTGACACAGATATAAGTCTCCGCAACATGGTACTCAGAAAGTAACGTAAACCGTGAAGCGTTCGATACTCTGCAGCATCGGAAGCGAAATCTCCGAAGGGTCGGGGACCGCCTCGGCGACGACGTTGAGGATGGCCTTGGTGCATAGTGCAACATCGCGGGCGTCGGACTTGGCGTGTTTCGCGCGCTATAGGGCAGATAATCAGCGTGCATTATGAATCGTGAGGAGAGGCAATGACCTCCACGATCTCATAGACCGCGATGACGCCCCCAACGGCGCTCTTCAGTGGCGGGAAGGCATCCGCGGATTCTTTGAGGGCGCGGATCGATGTCCAGAACACGTCTGGAAGGGGGTTTCGTGAATGCAGTGAGTCAAGCCGTGTGCTGGTTCTTGGTTGGGATTTCTTTCTCGTGCGAAACAGGAAGCGGAACCGCATCCCTTCATCTTGTGAGCTGGAGCGGATTTGAGGAAGTTTTTATACGATGGGAGGAAACTGCGCAAACAGCAATTCGAGGCAGTACCTAGATTATTTTGATTGTGTGTCGCGCTTAAGCGAGGGGGATTCTTGTCAATTTCTTGACTCATTGAGAAACAAAGCCCTGAGAGAATGTCCGGGTGACCCGTCGATGGGTCAACCCGTCCGCACGTCTAACTGCGACGCTCGAGTCCTGGACGGACGGGTCCCGTCACATCCGTTCCGGCCGTCAACCTGTCGAAAACGGTGACGGGTTGAGGCCCTGGAATGTCGAAATACTTCCGGTAACGCCTCAATGTTAGCCCCAACTAATTTAGGACGGGTAACTCCAAAGATGATTCACCACCGGAGTACTGGCAAGAATTCCGGGAAATCCTTGAAAGAAGAGCCTGAGGAGGCCAAGTACTTGAGTCCGAACGCTGCTTCATACTGAGCGGGAGAAGCAGATGGAAATTTGGCGTAAAACAGCAGTATAGAATCTAGATGGGAGTCTGCCAGTGGGACGGTGATTCAGATATTGACACCCGCTCTCTGACTTGTCTCTGACTCTGAGTATGACAGTATTTCTAATATAACTCCGTATGGTCAGGTTGTAGTCCAATCTCGGCCGGGTTTCGCCGACGTCCCAAAGGGACATTTGCCCCTATTAATGTTCACTGATGTGAAAGCTCACTAAGAGCTTCTTGTGCACTCAGAGGGATATGCATATAAATTATTTAGACATTTGATTTTTTTGCGCTCTCAAATTCAATCTTGCGGCACTATTGGCCATCGTTGCTCACTTTTGAATGCACAATTTGTGACAGAAGGGACCAACTTGACCACCGAAATTAACCAGTGGGAATGGCCAGAAAATTTCTATGTAGTCTACGGACCGCCCTAATGATAAATTGTTGCAGAGGACGTGCAGGAGGCCAGTTCGCTGGGTTTTGAACGGCGGGGGAGCGAATATGTCAGAAGAATGCCGCATGTCGCCGAGATCGATTAACCGTTCTTTAACGAGATGCTCCTCATTCATGTGCGCATGTTGTGGTCTCATCTCCATCTAGCCACATCTTCATCCTCTTCCCTCCGCTGTCGTGCTTCGGATTCCGTATTCGTCACTGCCATTTTCCCAGTCACGTAATACCACGCAAACTAGGGCGCAGGACCCAGGAACTGTGCCGCAGATTTCAGTCGTGGCAGAAGCCCCTACACCTCCTATTCCATCAATATTCCTGCGTGCGCCGCAGAACCCGGGGCTACTGTGTTGGGTCGTTCAACAGCGGATCTTCTACAGACCTGGATCCCATGCAACTGACCTTCCCGCAGATTATTTTACCAGTACACAGCTTCTCGCAGCCATTTCCTGTCTGAAAATGCTCCACCTCTGGCATGTAGCCCGATCCCCGCACAGTCATCCCAAATCCCTAGCCAGATAAGGAAGTACAAAGTGTCTCGGGTTCCTCTGAACAGCCATCGAGGCGGGAATTTCTGTCGCAGTCTGCCGCAGGTGGCGTATACAATGCGGAATCTCTCAGATCCAATTTAATGCGGCCGTGTACACCTTTGCCTCCGTCGATATAAACACCAAGTGTCGCCGCTCATTTGGATTCCCCCCAGCATCATCTTATTTGGCTCTCTGCTTCAAGCTCACTGCACATCCTTCCGTCCGAACGAAGGCTTCAATATATTTCTGTGCTTTGCGGGGACTGTTCTCTCTGGGTCAAATTTCAGCCATTCCTGTCGTGTAATTCTTCAAATCTACTGTCAAGGAAAATCCAATTCGACACGAGTCCTGGGTTCTGGCCGGTTGGTTGCAAATGAAGCAGTCAACGCGCACTCTCCGCAGTCCGCATTATTCCCCACCGGTCGCCAGACGGCATTGTGCACCTTCCTTAAATCTCACGAATCATCGCAGCAACGTGGACATCTGGGGACCTTGATTCACACTCTGTACCTTTTCCATTGCACCCTACACCTACTGATGGTGCCTCCTACATATGCATTCCAGCCGCAACAATAAACCCGTGCTAATTATTCCACGGCTAAACTATCTGGAAGAGCCGCATGAGTTCCGGAGAGCGAGAATGGTGCGCAGGGAAAATGGCCAACTGCTCCTGTGATCTGATTGCGCTGAAATGCACTGGTTCATTTCTCCCAGGAAATTATCCTCTCTGCTCAAGGTCATATACATTGCCCTCGCGAACCTCATGAGAAGGATCGGTGTTCTCGTACAACCGGCAACACATCGGGCGGTCTGTGTGGCTTAGATACGTGTTCTCTCTCCTCCCTGTACGGTTTATTTCGTTTCATTAATACTGCCACGAGCCATACAGGACTTCGCAATGTCTTTCTTGCGTTCGTGAACCGCGTACATCTAAACTGCGAGAAGGAGACATCTTATATATCGGAATGTGATAATGCAAACTGTTGATAACAATTAATATTACTCAGTTGTAAGAACTGTGTCCTATATATGAGATATTTTTCTATAAGAGCATTTTTCGCTATTTATTCATACTCTAAGTTGATAGTCCTTGGAATATGGCCCCACTGAAGTTTCTACTCCCTAATTTTGGGGAACTCTCAGATCCTGGGTCTAAGTTCAGTGGCACGATTCAGGTTCATAGTCTCAAGTCTGAAGTCTGATCAAAGCAGATTGATCTCGGCAAACTCGGCAGCTCCCACATCCAAAAAGCCGCGCTTGCAAATCCCCTGATATGATCTCCTCATTAGGGTAGTCCCACGTACATCCCTGTATGTTTAAATCTTTTCAATTTGGTAGTAAAGTGGACCCCTCCTCTTATAACTGTAGTTGAACTTATTTTTCATAATTCACCGACTAAAAGCCCAGCATGCATGCTAGTTAAATCGGATGCCTAGAAATAACTAAACCATGTTAAACTTGCATATCAATATTCTGCTAATTCAAGAAAATGCTCCTAGTGAGCTTTTCACAAGAGTTTAGCAGCAGATGTCCCATTTGGGAAGTCGGCGAAGTCCAGCCGAGGTCAAACCGTAATCAAAACTTACGACCTGGGACCAAAACCTGCACCAAAACTTGTGACTACCGACTTAGATTAAATAATGAAAAATACTGTCATATTTTTTGCTATTTATTGATTGTCTGGAAGTGGCAAGTCCTTGGAATCTGGCCAACGTTGAACGGCCACCGGCCTGTCTTTGCAGACGTTACACTTTGATTGTGGCGTGTCGCTGCGAATATTAATGTGTAATCATTGTTTATCTACTGTAGCGGGAAATGAAAGACTGAGTTTGAATCAATGAATCATGTTCAATTTGAGGCTCAGGATGTGGTTATGATCGCGTGAGGTCGCACTTTATTGCTATGATTTCACAGGCTGAGTTGGCTATCGGGTCCGACAGGCTTGTCAGTGCTAGTACGGGCTTAATTCTTGTGTAGTCATCAAGAGCTTCAAGCCCTGGTGCGCAGATTCAACTTCATGCTTCTGCGGGACTCTCGACGGCCAATTAAACATATTGAGAAGGGGATTTATCATTGATTCAACACTGCGAAGTCCGATAATGTTGAAGCGTCTATCTAGCGGAGAATTTAATATTGACCTCTTGCACCGTTGCCCCCCGGCACAGCCAGGGAGGAGAGCTCGGTGTGGGGAAGCTGTGGAGTTGTCAAGTCAACTTGGAGACCGACTGGAATTTTTAGCATCTGAGCTCACAGGCGGTGACTGGACTGAAAATTCCGAAGGTTTTCGACGGAGATAGACATATACCATGCGTGAATTTATAATCGACCACAGCGATCCATATCTGAATGTGCCCGAGTTAAACTTTTCCAAACACGCGGCACGGCATGCGGCAGGGGCCGGCAAGCGGCATGGGGCGGGGCGCCCCACTTTGAAACTCCGTACTGCCACCGGCCCGGGATGACGAATGACTGCTTTGAGGTGACCACGTCGACAACAAGCTTCCAGCCCGCGCGTGGCAAGTCTAGCCAACCAACTTAGACCTACCATGACCTCTGCAGTGATCCGTGAGTGACCTCCCTCCGTAGGTCGCTCGATGGGACCCTTATACGGCTGATTTTGACCAGTGTACGTCGTCCTCGTCGCGCTCTGCGTGCTCGTCTTCATGGGCGGATGTCTATGCTGCGGCTGCTGTCACACGCGTGTATACTACCAGAGGCACATGCAGACCTTAGTCGCCATGAATGACCAATCCGGCCGCGATTGGGGACCAGAACCGGGTCTCTTCGACGTGTATCTGTATCCTCCAGGTGAGAAGCGGGAGGCGGACTCGGACTGGCAGAATATCATGGTGCGTGCGGTCTTCGGAGCTTTCTCGCTTGCTGATCATCCCTCCAAAGCCGATATCGGTCTCTTTGGGAGGCCTCGACGCCGCGGGCGCCCCCTCGACTGCACAAATCTCGGTCACGATAAGCATGCCATCCCCACAGCCGTTTGAAGCCCCGGAGCCCTCACTCGACGACGAGTGTTACCTCCCACCCTTGGAGATAGGGATTTCAAACATCGAGGTGCTGTCCGTAGATGCAAACGCACTGCGCTTCAGCGTTGGTCCGTCCAGCCTCGAGCCGGACGGACCAACGTCGAGGAAGAGAGAATCATAATATGTAGTGACACTAGAAATGTACGTTCCATGATGCTGGTCCCGACTAATTTGTACAGATTTTTGGTTACAAGTGTGGACATCCGCGACAAGACTGAGCCTTATGTGCCAACCCCAGTCCAATTTAGCGCCGGCAGTCCGTCCCAGCGTGCTTCTTACTTTCCTCATTCGACGAAGATCCCCGAGATATGCTGCATATAAACCTCCGGGATCAATGACATCCCCACCTCTGCCTTCGATCCTTCTCCAACCTCATTCCGTTCCGTTATATTTGTGCGTCCTTCGTGTATTCTTCCGATCCCGGCGTGTATCCTCCTGCCCTGTCTACGATATCCTCCGCAGTGTGTTCGCCTTCTGCGGGAGTAGACTCTCCTGCTGCAGCATGCAATGTATATATCTAGATGGCTTCTGGGGCTCACGAATTATGGGGTCCTCGCGAATTACGACAAGCTTATCATGGTTAGTATCTTCTCGGTGTCCGGTGACGCGATTTCGTCCCATGGCCACGACATGACATCAAGTATGATCATCCATACCCTTCTTGCCAAACCGTCGGTCGGTCAGCCAAACCTGCGGTCTCTCACCTGCCAGTAGAAGCGCACTCTAGCCCACTATAGAGCCGCTGCATTCACACCAAAATCGCCCAAGTACCCTCTTATCTGCCGTGTATCCTCACCCACACCTGCTCCTAGCACCCAATAGCTACAGCCGTCGATATGGAGCCTAGGGGACACGGACAGCAGCCCGCAGATCATCCCGCCCCCGGCCGCGGCGTGCGCACACGGGGTCGTTCATCCACACGCGGGGGCCGCGGAGAGGGCGGGCAGCCGGCAGGACCGCCCCAGCGGGGAACTGATGCGTCCCCCCGAGGACATGGCAGAGGCTCGCGTGCGCACTCTGCTGGGCGCGGGGAGAGCCCGCAGTCGCCTTCTCGCGGTGGGTATGGATCACGCCGGGGCGGCTCCCGCGGGCGAGGCGAGGGCGGGGCGGAGGGCGGGAGGGGCTCATCGGCTCCGGCACAGCAGTGGGCGACGCAAGGCAGCACGAGCGCGGGTGGGTTCTCGGGCGGTGGACAACCTGAAGGTGCGTATTTTTGGTTTCTATTCATATCGTCCCGGGTCGGCGGTCTGACGGTATCCCCGAGCACCAGGCAGCGGCTCTTATGCACAATCTGTGGGGCGCGGGGAGAGCTCTCAGTCGCCCTGGTCGCATTCCCGCGGCGGTTCTGGATCTCAGCGGGGCAACTCCCGCGGACGAGGCGAGGGCTCGGCGGGCAGCGGTGGAAGAGGCTCACAAGGCTCAGGACAGCAGCGATCCACGCAAGGCAGCGCGCCCGGGGGTGGGTCCTCAGCCGGCCAGTCTGAAGGTCGGCATTTTCTTGCATTATGGGCCGGTGGAATTGACTCGTCCGTAGCAAATCTTGATATTAAGACTATTGGAGTCCGCAGGCCCGGGTTCGGGACGGCGGGGAAACCCTGCCACCTTGTCGCAAACGTCTTCCCGACTCAAATTGAGCCCAAGAAAGTATATCAGTATGACGGTACGAGTCTTCCCTAGATTCCTCCTCGAAACCGGATTAACCGTGTATTCCGGTTCTGGGGAATACAGTCAGCGAGTCTTCCACTTCGGCGTTTTCAACTCGTCACTAAAATGCACATGAATAGCAATTATCGGACCACCTACCTTCCCCAAAAACCGGCAGCTCCCTGCAAAGCTGACCATGCATCTCGTCTCCAAACTTCAGGCAGAAGAACCGGGAATTTTCACGCCGCCCGCGGTCTATGACGGACAGAGAAAGATGTACGCCATCCACGAGCTGGACCTCGGCAATACGGGATCCAAGGTTTGCCTGGCTCCTAGCGTATTTTGGCTATTCACTCAATTTTTAGCACTGGGATGTCGTTCTGGATGCAATGGTGTATGAGATCTGGGTGCAGCGTGTTGGGCAGTCAATCGACACCAGGTGCGACTTTGGAATCCATGGTCCCGGAATTTCGTATGAATCTCATCCGTGAATCCAAGCGTCCTCCATCGCTTCGTCGCAGGTACTCAATCGCAAAACAGCTCTGTAACCGTCGCGCGCCAGGTGAACGATATTCATTCTCTATTTTCACGCCGGCCACCTACCCAGCCCCCCCCCAGGCTCTGGACGTCGCCCTCCGAATGACTCCGCTGACGACTCTCAAAATCGGCAACAACCGGCAGATCTTCTACGTCCCCTCATTGGCAAAGCCAATAGGTCTCGGCGTTGTCCTCTGCCGTGGGTTCTTTCAATCCCTACGGCCCGCGCCCTATCGGCTCCTCGTGAACGTGGACATCCACACACGCGCAGTGTACCTGCCCGGCCCCCTGGTCGATCTCGCCCGGGAATACATCGAGACGCATAACCTACGGACCGCGCCTGAGCATAAATGGCGCCGCCTTGCGCAGTTTATCACTGGCATCCGCGTGGAGTGGCCGGTCAATGGCTCTGGTCATATGGTGCGGACGGTCAAGGGCCTGAGCAAGCATGGCGCGAATCGCGAGAGCTTCACGCGTCGCGGCGACGGGCGCACGCAGACGATCGCGCAATACTTCAACGAAGTGCTTAATAGGCCGCTCAGGCATCCCGACCTCCCGTGCGTGCAGGTGCGTCGGGTAATCTCGCGGCGCGACATGCGCTTTATACTTGCTCTTTAGGTCGGCCGGCCAGATGCGGGGAGAGGCGCCTTGGTGCCTATGGAGCTATGCGTAGTCCTTCCGGACCAGCGGCTGCACACTGGCGTGCCGGACAAAGTCGCACGAGAGTACGTCAACTTCAGCGCGCGGCCACCGAATGAGCGACTCCAGCTCGTGGAAACTGGGCTGCAGGTACAACCTTCTTTGCCTAGTTATCTGAAGTATTCGCTCATTGGACACTAATAGGCCCTCGGGTCCGGGCAGTCGGAGTATGTACGCCAGTTCGGCATTACCGTTCAACCCTCGGTGCTGTCCACCAACGCGCGTGTGCTGAACCCCCCGATCCTCCGGTATCGTCCCGCCCCAGGCAGCCGTGAAGCACCAACTGCAGTGTGTACGGGTTCAACTCCGCCTTTTATATGTCTCATTCTCTTCTGCAGCTCCCGAAAAAGGGGTACTGGAACATGTGGGAGTCCACGACTGTTTCTACTGAGATACTGACACATCGTCGTGATAGGAAGGGCAAGCACTTCTATAAACCTGCTACGATAGAGAGCTGGGCACTCCTCAACTTGGATCCGACGCACCCGCAGGCTGGGCCGTTCCTTAGGACCATCGTCCAGCGGTTCGTGAATGGATGTCGAGATGCGGGTGCGTTCCTGATTTTAGAGTCTTTGCTATTGCTAATTCAGCGTATTTGCGCATCTAGGTATCATCGTAGTTCAGCCGACTCCAGCTGTCATTATGCACCGGGACAGTCAATTGGATGTTTTGGAGGTTTGTGATGCCGTTCATTCGATCTCCGGTCCAGGATCGTTGATGTTTGTGTCGACTTCGGCAGCAGCTGAACCAAGCCGAACAGCAGTGCGTGCAGGCGTCTGGGCAGAAGCCTTCTTTGCTTTTTGTGGTGCTCCCCAACACAAACCAACAAGGAATGTACGAAACCGTAAAACAGTGCGTTCCGTCTTATCTTGTGCAGTATAACTTTGCGACTTTTCCTGCAGTTGGGGAGATGTGATGGTACGTCTCATCGGCAATATGCAGTACCACTCCGACTCGAATAACAGAGAGGAATTCCTACTCAATGCATGAAGGAAAAATATTGCTCCAAGTCGGATCCTCCATACTGGCTGGCCCAATGCTGGTTGAATGTCGCGCACAAGTTCATTTCGTGGTTCCTTCGCCCTCCCCGCCGTAATTAATACCCCTTTTGTAGAGTCAACGTCAAACTCGGGGGCATCAACACTGTTTTGGATCACGGTGTTCCGCTCCTCGGCGACTCGCAGAATGGCACAATGGTGATGGGTAAGGGCCGTGTTTTGTCTATATCTTGCTTGACGTGACCAAGGCGCCGATGTGGCGCACCCACGCTCAGCGAAATCGGTCCAGGGGTCGTATGCCGCCGTCGTGTCTAGTGTGGATTCGCACGCTTCGAAATATGTCGCGACACTCCGCGCGCAGAAACAACAGGAAATGATTTCAGATTTGGGAGATATGACTGCGGTACGTGTGCCGCCACATAAATTATTTAATCTAGGAGCTCATGATGCCCATCAAGCGCCTGCTCGCACTGTATATGGCTTACCGCCGCGAAAAGGAAAACATCAGATCGAACGCGGCGCCCAAACGGATCATTTTCTTCCGAGGTACGATATATAATGAATTCGACGCGCGCTTCAATGACTTCAAAAGATGGCGTGTCCGAGGAACAGTTTCCAGCAATCCTTCAAGAAGGTCTGATCAACTGCCCTTGATTTATTTACCACTATGCTAACCGATCTTTAGAATTGCCTGAAATTCAGGGTGCTGTCTTCATGCCGCATCGTTTGCATATAGTGCTGACGTCGTATAAGCGGTATGCAATTCTCTGAAAATTCCCCCCAAAATAACGGTCGTGGTGGTGGGCAAGCGCCACCACTTGCGGTATGCCATAAATCCGCTGCTATCTTATCAGCTTATTCAAACTTGATTCCCGTCTCTACAATAGATTCTTCGACCAAGAGAAGCTCCTCGATGACGAAAAGAATTGCGTGGCCGGCACTGTCATTGACCGCGATGTCGTGCATCCGACAGAGTTTGACTACTTTCTCCAAAGTCACTATCACGGAGCCCCGCGCGGGACGGTTCGCCCGGCGCATTACTCTGTGGGTCACATCGATCCTTCGTTCCTTTCATTGACACAGCTTCGAAGGTGTTGTATGACGTGCGTTTCTCCCTTCACCGTCTGTCATTAGATTGACCGTCATTTAATTCCAGGAGAATAATCTCTCGTAAGCACGTTGTGATGAATTTATCTGCTTCTGTTCAGTGTTTCCACTCCAATAGGCCGGATGACATGCAATCCCTGTCGTTCGCACTCTGCCACGTATATGCGCGCTCTAATCGCGCCGTGTCAATCCCTGCTCCAGTGCATTGTGCGTCTATCTTCTCTTTTCTCCGCGGTGTCTTACTTTACATCGCCGCCAGACGCCGACCGCGTCTGCACGCGGTGGAAGATACACTTCAACCCTGGGACATCGGGAGGGCAGGTCGAGGGACCGGCGGACAACGACAGCCCTTCCCCTGAGCGCAGTAGCATCGAGGCGCAGCAAGGTGCGCTCCAGATGCTCCACATCTCACAACAGGATGTCATGTATTTTGCTGTGAGTCGCTCTATTTCGCGCAAGAAGACACGTACTCAGGGTTGCGCAGTAACCTGCCATAATCCTGCTGAGAATGAGATAAACGATGAATGAGACGAACGATGATAGTAGTTCTTCCGACGTGCATAGCATCATATCCCCGAACTGACCCTCCTTGTACTTGTACTCATATTAGGATCCACTTTATGTCGTCCTTGAATCTTATGTCCAAATAGAGCGCTGACACCAGATAATTATTGTGTTCAATATTGATCAGGTAGGAGGGATGTGCCAGACTGCTTTGATTATGTACATGAGAATCCTATGGGCAAGTTCGGAGTTACCTTGCTTGCATGCCGCATGCTCCCGGGAGGATTCGAACCTCGCACTTCGTTGAAACACTTACAATTCTTCACTCATTCAAGGGGATCACCACCATCCACGGGGGCTTGTTTACTACAATTCGCGCTCTTGGAAGTGCGTAGGGAAAATGTGCAAAGCTATCGCTGCTGCAACATCCGGAGCGGCACATAACCACAAACCACACGACGAATACGAACCCCTAAGCGCACAAAGAGCCCACTACCAAGTATATATAGATCTCTCACCCATACGCCTCCCCATGCTCCAACCAGTCCAGCGCCGTCCGCGCCTGCTCAATCACATCCCGATCATCCTCCATCGGCGTCCCCCCCGCGCCCCCGCCCGTACCCCCACCCCCCCGCCCGCCGCCGCCGCCCCCATGCCCATGCCCATGCCCATGCCCCACATACGCACTCGGCGACCCCGAATGCGCGCCCCCTGCAGCAACATACGCCGCGCAAATCCCCCGCAGCGTCCCCCCCACGCCCGCCTCCCCGAGCGCGCGCCGCCCCGCCGGCCCCGCCCTTGCGAGCTCCAAGCACGCGGAGACCGCCGGGCGCCGCACGCACGGCGCGCCCTCCGCGAGCACGCGCCGCAGCGCCTCGAGCAGCGCGCGCGCGGGGAGAAGGGTGTGCGCCGCGCCGTTCGCGAGGTTCGCGAGCACGTACGTCGCCTGCAGGACGACGTCCTCGTCCGCGGCGCCGAGCGCCGCCGTGAGGCGCGCGAGCAGCGGCGCGGCGCCCATCTCGCGGAAGACCATCTCCACGCCCGGTTCGTTCTCGGCGAGATTGCGCACGAGGTGCAGGGCCTGTTCTTGGATCGCTGGGTCTGCGTCTTGTAGGAGCCTGAATGGAGCGATTGATCGTCAGTTGGAATCAGGAGATCGATGGATAAGAAGAATACGCACTCGCCAAGCCTCCCCCACCCAAGAGTCTGCATCACATCGCGCTTCGTCTCCCCGCTGCTCTTGCTCAGCAGGTTCTTGACCGCCCACAGCGCGCTGAGCCGCAGCGTCGCGTCCCCGCCGCCGAGCAGCTGCACCAGCCGCGCCATCAGCCCCAGGTCCAGGTAGATCTACGTTAGAATGTTAGTGATGCGTAGTTGGGTGGTTGGTTGAAGACGCCGAATAAAACCGAACACCGAATAGAACCTCACTCACCGGCCTCAACGGCGAAAACTCATTCACGATATTACACACCGCCGCCAGCGCCGCAGCCGTCACCCGGCGGTCCTCGCCCTGTTCTTGCCCGTCCTGCCCTTCTTGCCCCTCCCCGCGCTTGTCCGGCCCCGGTGCTCCCTCCCCGTCTTTCCCGTCTTTCCCACCTCCGCCAGCCCGACTCCCGCCGCTGCCCCGCTTAAAAATCCCAAACACCTTCATCCCTAGCCCGCTATCCACGATATTCACCCGCAGCACCGCCACGCCCCGGCTCAGTGCGCGCACGCACTGGCACGCCGCGTAGCGCACGCCGACCTGCGCGCATGTGAGTCAGCGATGTTTCTCTTTTATAAAATAGAGGAGACAGAGAGAGAGAAAGAAGACGCACCTGGCGCGCCCCTAGCGCAGCGAGTATCGCGGGCAGCAGGCGCTGCTCGTCCGCGACCGCGCGGCGGACGGTATTGTCGAAGAGCGCGAGCGCGGCGAGCGCTGTTAGGGCCGCCTGTGGACAAAGTTGAGTTAGTTCCGATTTGATTCCGAGTTCGATTCCGATTCCGAGTTCGATTCCGATTCCGACTTCGATCAGTGTATAGCGCAGAAGAGAGGGCGATAGGGAGGGACCGAGCCGCGAAGCAATAAACCACACACCTCCCGCAACACCGCCCCGCCCTCGCTCTCGTCCTCCCCCTCCCCCTCCTCCTCCGCACCTGCACCCGCACCCGCCTCGGTCGGGGTGAGCCCGCGCAGCACGCCCGCGAGCGCGCCGAGGCACCCGCGCTCGAACGCCGCGAAGGCAAGCGCCGCGTGGTCTGTTACGAGGTGGTCTGTGATACGATATAATCAGCGTCGGGTCCGGAGGGCAATAGAAGTGTCGCGCCGGGTGTAAAATATCCCGCAGCGCGCATAAAATCGATCGCGAGCCCCCAACACCACCACCAAAACTCAGTATATAACGAAACAAAACTCACAAAGCACGAAACACGCCCTTGCCCGCGCCGCGCTCGGCTCCCCCAGCGCCGCGACGACGCGCGTGAGCACGTTCATGACCGTGCGCGCCGCCGCGTCGTCGATGAGCGGCGCGGGCGGGTGCGCCGGCGGCAGGGCGCGCAGGACGTTCGTCGCGCTGCGGCGGGTGTCAGATATCGTGTGGTTAGAGAGAGAGGGAAAGAGGAGTTGTTGGAGATTTTTTTGAACATGGAAGAGGGAGAGGGACGCACCAGAGACACGCGGCGAGCTGGGTATCGGTCGCGCGGGACTTGGCGAGCGTGAGGACGAGCGCGAGGGGCGCGGGGCCTGTAGTTGGCATGTTAGCATGCGGATGTAAGGATCAGTCGGAGGAGCGAGAAAGACGCACCGTCCCGCTCGGCAGGCTTCGCGAGCACGGACGCGACGGGCGCGTTGTCCTTTGCGAGGCTCGCGAGCGCCCAGAGGGCGGCTTCTTGGACCTGCAAGCGGGTTAGGCACGGAATCGGGAGCGATATAAAGATAAGAGATAGAAATATAAATAGAGATAGAGTAAAGGCGCAGGGGAAGGGACTGTGCACCGCGTAGCACAAGGAAGCGAGATTCGCTCGGACAGCACCGACAGCCAAGTATTGAGAAGGGGATACGCAAGGCGCAGGCTGCCCACGACGACGTTTACGCCGATTCCGACGCACGCGTCGTTCCGGACGGGCAACAGTTCCGGAATAGCGAACCCGCACAACATAGAGAACAGAAACAGCAACGGAACACACACCTTCGTATCCCGACTCCGCATCAGTGCCACAAGGCTCCGACACACCCATCCCGTCGCACTAGTCGCGGCGCTCTTCTCCCACCCGCGCGTCGTCTTGACCTCCCGCAGTCGCTCGGCGGGCGGTGCCCACGCCGCGACACCCGCCCGGTGCGCAGCGCTCCGGATGCCGAAAGCGAGCAGCTGCGCGATGGAGATGCGCGTCTGCGGGAGCGGGTCCGCGAGCAGCGGAAGGTAGAGATCGAGCGATTCGATCTGCATATGCACCTGAGCCCCTCCATCGGGATAAGTAATGAATGGGACGTACCTGAAACACCGCCTCGAGCGCGGCCTCAGCGTCACCCCGTATCGCCGCGCGCTCGTCGCGCAAGCCCCACTGCGACGGGCCCACCGTGTCCGCAAGCGCGATTGCAAGCGCACGGAGCCCGCGCGCGAGCGCGGCGCGCAGTGGGGCGGGGTCGGCGGGCGTGAGCTTGGAGATGGCGTAGAGGAAGGCGCGCGGGGCGTCGCACCGCAGCAGCGTCGCCAACACCGGCTCAGATCCTGGTCCATGCTCCGAGTCAGTCGCACCTCCCCCTGTATATTCAGACCACACACCGTAAGAGATGGATGCGAGGACATGGGCAGCCTCGACGCGGAGGTCTTCATCCGCTGGGTCCGCGGGCGGGGGGTCGTTCAGGCAGTGCACGAGACTGGGTGTGGGACAAGGGTGAGCGGGGTCTGTGGGCCCATACTGCGCGGGACGTACGTCTGGACGAAGCGCTCATCCTGGGCCAGCTGGAGCTTCGCATTCGGGTTGCCGATAACAGTGTTCTTGATCGTCTTCAGCCGCGAGAGCGAAATCGGCGTGAAGGTCATGATGGCAGGAGGGGACGTGGCCGATCAAAAGTGAAACACGACCACACATGTCAACGCCGTCGGTCCCGATTTGGAAATTTATTGTTTGGCGGGGATTTCCTCTGCATTGTCGCGGTATGTATCTATGCGGCTATGATGAAATATAATCATGTATGGTACAGATTACGTGCACATATTTATGCAAGGAGCAAGAGCAACATCCATCCATCTAGCTGCGCAAATTGTCTCTGCTCCACGATATTCTTCGCGCTGCGGTATTTCATCTAGCGTAATTCACAGGAACCCTATAAAGTCCTCATGGAAGGGGGATCCCGCTTGCACCGCATCAGTTTGAGATTGTGGGGAATTTCAGGAAGAGACGGTTGGTTCGACTCCACCCGAAGACACTTTTTTCATTCATCTTTCAATGCACGGTGTTCGGGAAGGGGAACCACAAACTTTCCTCACCACTCGTTTAATATGCATCGCAGGCCCTACTACTACTTATCAAATGTCCTACTGAAAAGGAAGTATGCGTGGGCTGCGTGCAGGACCAAAAACACGCCCAGAGTTCATGCCCCCGCAAGAATCGAACCTCCTCTCCTCGTATGCAGGATTCTCAGCTTCCACCAAGGCGAGACGGTCAGCGTAATCCACGGAGGCTTAGACGCACTGGTTCATACCCTTGTAAGTGTGGGTAAAAATTGGCCCGACTGCAGGAAGGAAACATCCATACCCCCGGGAGGAATCGAACCTCCTCTTACTCCTAGTGTATTTTAAGGATCTCGGTTAACCAATTCGAAGGGATCACCACAATCCACGGGGGCTTAAAACCACCCTTTCGTGCCCTTATATAAGTGCAGCTAAAAACTGTGTGGGTCGGATGCCGCAAGAAAATTGTGGCTTTCTGAATCCATGCCCTCGGGAATCGAACCCAGTTCTCCCCGCTGAACGATGCAGATACGAGGGATTTCTGCGAGGTAATCACCACGATCCACAGAGGCGTAAACCCACCCTTTCGTGCTCTCATAAGTGCGGCGAAAAGTGTGCCGGTCGGATGCAGCAAGAAAAATAGAGTACCCTCAATGTATGCTCCTAGGAGGAATCGAACCCAGCTCCTCGCCAAGATCCACGGGAATTTCGCTCCCGCCCTGGTACAATTCGTGGGAGAGTCGCCGGGTTGAGAAGTCATTCCAGCTTCTCTTCCACGTTCATTTGGAGAGACGGGCATAGGTCGTAGAACGGTCGAAGTTATTTTCATTCGTTGATATTTGTTGCGAACAGTCAGAGTAGACTGCAAGAAAAATTCTAAACAAGCTAGAATCTCATGCTGCGCACGATAAAATAACAGGCTCGTCTATCGTCCTTCGCTCGTGAGAAGAAGCATACCTACCCAAGATCAATCAAGTCGTCGTGGAGTTCACACCAAATATCAACGAAAGAAGATGAGTTCAACCACATAAAATATCAACAAAGACTCATTACATGCCATCATGCTGATGAAATAGACTCCTAGCCAGTCTGCCTACGGAGTGCAATAAATGTGGCGAGCACTGTTGCCATAGGCAGACTGGTACTATTCGGAGAGACGGGCCTGAGTTTGATTTTTTTGGGCGGTGCCGATCACGGCATCACGGTGGCTGAGCCTTGCCATCAATTTTGATGCAACTTTGAGTCTTATGTACAGGCTGCTCAGATACCTACGGATAATTCTGAGGAGACAGAATTTAGGTAAAGAAGGATTTCCACCTTTCACCTCTTTGCATTTTGTGTGATAGAGTTAAATCGAGCCCAGGGCGGACGGCATCAAAATCCCGCCCGTGCCTTGTGTTTGGTCCGAATAGGGGTGCTCAATTCTTGTGCCCATCTCCCCATCTCGAATTTCCCCATCTTTTATTTGTTCGAAATAAATAAAGACTTCAAACTCCGCTTCGGCACGACATCTGCGCGCGCTTCCGCATCTAGAAAACCGACGTCATGTTTCCATGGTACACGCCAGGACGATCGAAAGCCGGATGCCAGGCGGCTGATGGGCCCGTTGGTTTCCAGGCGCCAATCTCTGGTTACCATGCGCCAAGTAAATCACTGCTGCATTGATTCCGCCTGCTGGGATCCAGTGATCAGCCCGCCGGGCTGTCGCTGGACACTATTTATAGCTTTCGTCGTTGATCATGGGCGGCGGGATTTTCGAATAAATGGATTCCCTGTGCAGGGCGCACGACGCACGCTCACAGATATGATGGGGCGCAGAAGCATCCAAAATACCATTCAATACTACTTTTGTACGACATGTATTCGAAGAGCGCAACTACTCCGAGCTGCCGACATTAATTGTAGCGGCGAGATCTCCCAAATTATCTATGCTTACATCTCGATTAACACCACGTACCTCGGACTCGTTGTCGTCGCTGGCCGTAGAGGGTAAACCCATGCCCTGGTTAACCTCAGCGCGGCTGTGGGCATGATCCGCCGCATTGCTACGGGCGTAACGGGTGTTATCCGCAGCAATGATCTCAGTCTGCCATCTATAGAAGGATGAGTTAGAACTGCGCCAGAATGAGGTTATACACACGTACGCAAGCCAGCCCGGGGACTTGCGATCCTGTCCGTGCTTCGAATAAAGTGTTTCTAAAGCTTCTTCGACACCGGTCCAAAATCCCGTATCGCTGCCCCGTGGTCTCGACGTGGAGGTATCCACCAACGGCGCAGCAATCTCGCGCTGTGAATAGGCCTTTAATCGAATATTTAAACAGATGTAAAGGACTTACCATGAGGGCAAAGGTCGCCAGGACATCCTGAGGGGGACTGTCGGGGATATTGGGGAGATGATACTTGTCGAGAATCTTCCGTGCGAAGGGTGTAAGCCCTTTTTTCTTCGTCACGGAAGAAAAGACCTGCGGGTAGGTTAATTTGTGTGTATACCGGTAGATGATCGAGTACTGACCAACTTTCGAAAGGTGCCTTTAATGTTGTGGGCCTGTGCTCCAACGAACACATTCACGGTCTCTTTCACGGTAGGGTCCGTCTTGTAAAGGTCGAGATGCAGGGTCGCCAGATGCTTCAAAATATAGGCCTAACCACGGGTCAGAGTCGATGGACACATACTAACATTGTACGCACTTGTACATGCCCAGCGAGGGTAGAGTAAGAACCGAGGGGCATGATAAGGTAGTGGCGCAGTAAGCCCTTGAGAAGTTTCTGAAGAAAAGTATCAGCTCCCAGACCGAAAGACAAAGAAACGGCGGCGCACCTCCTGATTGTCTGTCAAAGTCCAAGTCTCATTCAGAAAGGTTTTCATGTTTGAGAGTGTCGTCTCGTTGCCGCCAATGGCAGCCAAAACCTTGTCGAGCTTCGCCTCGTTTCGCAGGGTATGGACAAAAAGTGTCGTTAGGCAGTCCTCGATGTCGAGCTATGCAGCGTCAATCAGCTTGGAAGGCCAGAGGAGTGGGGGAGCACGGCCGTATACCTTATGGAACGCATGAGCGGCGTTGCGGTGTGCGGGACTGAGCTGTGCATCGTTCGCCAGCTTGTCTATGTTAACGACCGAAGCTAGTGTCGGCATTCTTGTCGAGTACGGGTCATCCGTCTGGGTGTAAGGAAAGGCGTCGCCACTGCTGCCGCTGCTCCGAAAGCTAGAAGAGCGGCTGGGATCGTAGTGTGGATAGTGCTGGTCGAGGGAGCCAGAGCCAGAGGGATCCATATTTTCCGAGTCGGAGCGGCGGTGACGGGATTGCTGAGGGGTCTGAGTGGCCGCATAGGGATGCATACCACGCGGGGAGTGCTGGCTGCGACTGGGGCCAGAGGATCCAGGAGTCCTCCCCGCCATTGTCGATGTGCGATGGAAATTTTCGTCCAAGAGCGATCGGACAAAAGAGTACCAAACAATTCACATCGCTCTTGCTTCGTCTTGCCCGCGGAACCCAGAACATCTTGTCAGAATGCATTCACCTTCCCGGGGGGGGGGCCGCAAGGCTCAGAAAAGACGCGCCAGCCAAAAAATTCATCAGTACTGTATCGCATTGGCTCTCCGCCCGTATTCCCACTGACCTCGAGAATTTTGAAGTCAAATAAACCCTGACTACGGGTATCTGAACTCCCAGGCCCCAGACTCGACGGCCTTCGCTGTAAACATGGGTAGTGGTGGGCAATTTGATGTCGGGGAGCAAACTCAGAACAAGTTGTGTGAATACCATCCTACCGTCGAAACACAGAACTTGAAGCTTCATGTCAAGATGGAAATCCATGACGGTGAGATTCATCGATACGACAGATATCTGCACTGAACACGCCTGCTTTAGAGAGCCTAAGCAATATCTTCGGCAGAGGACGCGAGAACAGAGTCCCGCTGACCCCGAGTCGGAAGCGCATCAAGATTGAGGGACACGAAAATTCCCCGCCGCCAGCATTTCCTTCAGGAGCCGCACTGCATGACACAAGATGGGAGCTCGCAATGCAGTCGCAGCAGAATGCAATGCGCTGGCAGATTGAAAAGCTCTGGGAGAAGATCCACGACCTCGAGCAGCAGAATAGGTTGTATCGCGCACAGGCAGAGGGGCATTTGGCCGAGGAGTTCTACCCTCTTGTTCAGCGGATGGGCGAGCTGGAAGGGAGTGTCAACCACGTCAACGAGCAGATCCGGCCTCTCCTCGGTCCCGTTGTGGGCGTCACGTCAGCTTCGGATCATGAGGCGGGGCTCGAAGACATCGAGCTTCTTGTCGGTATCAGCCAACCTGCCGAGTTCTAGATTCCGGTAATTGTGTGCATTGCAACGGGCATTTATTCCTACATCCAGTAGTTCTACTGCGATTATAACATGCGAATTTATACCCGAGAAATCGTGCAAACGGCAACTGCAAGTGGTATCAAATGTCGGGATTGTATGGAATGAATTGAAATGTTTGCTGAACTGGGGGAGGATCGGAGGGTTCATTTACTGCGTGTCGCCTCCGAGTTACCGGAGGCTGGGAATCTTGAACGTTGGCGGACGTATTCGATCGCATCCGTTTCTGGCGAGGAACCGCCACTGTTGACACCAATGCCGATGTGCCCGCCGACGCTGGTGGCTGCTCCGACGCCACTGGGCCATTTGCTGCCAATTTCGCCTGCCGATTGTCCAATTTCCTCGCCTTTTCCGCGTCTTTCTCTGTCTGGGTGTCGTGGGCTTCCCGATCCAATCTCCTTTTATTCAGCACCGCAGCTTCAATTACCTCGACCAAATCTGAATCGGAGCGAGGCCTGGGGGTAGAGCGGAATCGCTGCACATGCGTAGCACTTCTGAGCTGTGCAAGGTTCAAGAAGCAGTCGTCCGGTTGCACAGGGTGATTTAATTCGCTTTCGAATTGACCTGGGATGACCTGGCGCTCTTGTACCAGCTGCCGAGTGGCAGTTGTTTTGCAACCATTGCCGGCGCAATTATGTGCGACATTTATTGCGCACAAGAGCTCCTGAATGTGGTTCGTTGAAATGTCTGATAAAATAGGAAGACTGACTCACCTGGAACACAAGTAATAGACATTTCGTGGCATCGACCTTACATGAAGGTAGGCAATACGGCAAGATGACCGGGCCAATCACGCATTGCGAGACGAGAACCCCGAGAAGGCGGCTTGTGTGTTCCTCGACTAAGATTTCTTCTACCCGTCCCACAGCAGGTGGATCGAGTCGGTTCTGGTACACAACATATTTGCCCAGATAAGCCAGATCACCGCCGTTCAATACGAGTGTTCGGCAGCGGAGCACAGCAGCATCCGGGCCCAGCGGACTTGGAGTGCCGTTCTGAAATGCTGCCGTCTCTTCCCATGCACACGGTCCATGCAATGGGGTGTAATAGCCTGGAAAGACGTACGATTAATTAACTGTATGTGACTGATGAGTGCGCGCACCTGCTCGGGATTCCTCCTTCAGGCCGGTCATCGACATAAATTTTACAAACTCTTCGTCGTCTAAAAGAGCCGTCACTTGTGGGCCGGCTTGGCGTGGAAATTCAAGGGGAAGGCCGTCAGTGTCATGGTGAACAAATCCACCGCTGACAAGGTGTCGAATAGCATGCAAATGAGCGAAGGATCTACCGATATCCATGCTCGGAGCGTGTTTGCTGGAGTGCACGCTTCGAAGTCTAATGACTAGGTTAAAAGATTCGAAGGTTTCCGTGGCATATAGGATGAGCGGGCCAAACCGCCGAATATGCGGAACCAGATGAACGAATAGGTGAAATTTAGGTTTGTTAAACCATTGAGTATTCCACAAGGCTGTAGCTGCTAAGAAGTCGAACACAGCGTCTCGGAGCTTCGGCTGAACATGATTATGAGTGAGAAACTGGGTACATTTTGAGAAGAACTTACTGTGTAGACGGCCAGATCTTCAATGGCTGGTTGAAACATCAGAGGAGCGAGTTTGCACAAAGCAACCCAGCCATTGTAGTGCGCAGCGGGAATAAGGCCATGCAAGACGACAGGGGCGACTTGCAGGATAACACGGAAGTCTCGTCCGACCAGGGATCCTGCATACTGGACATACATGTTTCCCCGTAAACGGGAACAATCCAAGCCAGCAATGTCGATACTTGATAACCGTGTCCGGAGTTCATCTTTGCCCTTGCTGGTCTGTCGAGACACAGCATCTCGCCACCAGTATTTGACGACTCCCAGGAGTACGACGTGGAGGATCTCGACTGGCGAGTCACTGTTTGCGTCGAAATCTGACCAATGATATCAACAAAAATACGACAGTGATGGGAACTTATTGGCGCACCGAGTATCGAGAGAACAGGGTTTAAAATGTTCTCGGGCATCTCATCTCTGAGCTTTTCGAGCATTAACTTTACCTCAGCCGCCTTGGACATTGCTCGATGCTCAGCCGGTTGATCCCTCTGCTGTTCTTTCAATTTATTCGAGGCGGCCTGGAGTTTGTCGATGAAATGCTGAAAGTATTTATCCTTGGACCCCGTTCCAGTGGCCATATCAGCAACGGCACTCGGAGCACCGTTCATGGCACGCTGTAGTTGGCTCTCGAGGTCCGCAATGGTGGCTTCCTTTGAACGCGGAGCCCCAGCCTATGGCAGAATTGAGTTCACAGTCCACGAAAAGATACGGACTCACTGTCATAAAATCCTTTAGACGGTCAATTTCTCCCGCATTTCCAGGTGCTCGGTTTTTCTTGGACGATGTTGCGTTACACACACGACAGAAGTAGTTGCCTTGCATTCCTATGTGGGACGCAAACTCGCTGGACATTGGATTATCACCCTGAAATGCGAGGATCCAGGGGATAATCCGAATGTATTCCTTGAGTTCGCAGTCCCAGACACGGATTCCATCCTTGCGAGCATCTCTACATTCGAAAATAAGAGAGTGTGGAATTGTATAGAGACTTGGGCACTCTACCGAAGCATGTCCGTGACGGCCTCCATCATTTCCAGTGGCGGTGCAATATTCGAGGTTGCCATGAAATGGACATTATACAACATCTGGGAGTACTCACGGGGCAGTCCAGCGAGGGTGAAAAGAACAGAATTATGCTTATTCCATTTTTTGGATACATTGCCTGATGTGTCGTCGCAGTAGGTCCAGAGGGGAACCGAATGGACACGCTCGCCCTGAGCTTTGACCCGCCACGGATTGATTGGGGGTTGAGACCAGGGATTCAGATCGACACCAGTCGTGTCTGATAGGATACCTAAGCGTAAGAGTTAATCACAAACGAGGTGCATAAATATACATGGGAAAATACCGGAAATTCGGAGAGGCGGCAGATTATACCGCCTTTGGCAGTCGGGCTCGTCAAGATCTTCAGCAGTGAGGAAGAAAGCGGTGAGAGGAAGTTCCAAGCAGCCTGTGGGTGTGCCATCAATGACATATGCATCGTGGTTTTGAGTGATCCGCAGTCGATGAACTACCGCCCATAGAACACCGTGTCGCGTGAACCAACGCATCGGCATGACCGAGGCAACTGTCCCATCGGGGTCAATATTTGCAAGGGCCGCCTCTTCAACATAATAATCTCTTCCGTTCTCTGCTCGGGCCATGGGGCTGGAGACGTTACCGTCGACTTCTTCCTTCCATTTTGCTGCTTGACGAGCCTCTTCCAATCGGCAGCCAGTGTCCTCTGGATAAAGGTGCGGATGTTTGCGAACCAAGGGGTTACCAAATTCCTAAGAAGTTGCGCTTAGTGTTGCGTTGATATCGGAATTATTAAACTGACATGCTCGATAATTTTGAGCCAATCATTAATAGCAAAGACATTGCCAAGTTTCCCGTCAATCAATGTCGTTGAAACTCCTGCGACGTTCAAAATATCAGGGCGATGATTTTTTACTTGTCTGATGCTCGGTTGCCCGCCGACTCCGTTCTTTTTGGCATACCAGCGAGTGGCATTGAGCTCCTTCTCAGAAAAACAGGAGCGCGGAAACCCGCCCATCATATCAAGCAAGCATTCCTTGTACGAATATAAGCTCCTTGTAATTGTACTGGCGAGAAAGCACACCTGTTTACTGCGCCAGCACCACCAATCATTTGCCTCCGTCAACTGCAAGGCGTTCCCAGGGGCAAATGCTGTTTAAAGGTGGTCAAATGAAGCTCAAAAAGCAGGAAGAAATGTACCTTCTTGGGCTTTATCAAACTGCGGGTCGTGATCCGCAAACAACCCCTCGGATTCGGGAAAATCAAGATCGTCGCTGGAAGGGTGGGACTCGGCATGGAAAATGGGGGAGATCGGGGTAGATTCAAATGCATCTTCCAGGATTATGGGCCCGTCTTTGGGGCGGGGAGAGTGATGGTATCCTCCCTGGAATTCCTCATCAGACTCGAAGTCGGAGTCGTCCTCTAGGTTCGGCCGATTAAATGCAAGTTCGCCGCTAAAGTCATCGTATATCTGATCGAAATCATCCGAAGGAAGTGCTGGACCATGAATTGAGACCCTCCCTGTCCGAAAAAGGCCAGGCGACTCGGAGTCTTGTCGCGTGTGAGGACTGGGTGAATCTGCAATCGGAGATGCCGTTGGCATCAAGGCTGGATCCTCGGGCTGATCCAAGGTGCGTGCACGTCTAATGTGAGCACCCGAGTCCTCGTGTGCCTTTGCCCGGCTCAAGACCACATATTCCGTTTTCTCCGGGCAGATATTGCATTTAAAGCGGCCGTATCGGTTGGCCGTGAATACTGTTCCCATTAATCAGCAAACCGAGGAAATCGTCGAATAGGTGGGATGTACATTGAGGGTTCGTCAATTCTTTACCCATCCGACCGTCGTGAATATGAGGGCTTAAGATGGAGAACGAGATTTGTGATGATAAGACAAAGAGTATCCAGATGATCGGCAGCAGCAGTACAAGGATTTTAAGTCTATTCATGGCCAGAAGAAATTCAAGTGAGACAAATGGTCATGCCAGACGGTGGAGGCGAGACTCAGAGAGATGCGGCGTCGTGATTCTTGGCAGGGATGCCTGAATCTCCCCCAGATCATTCGCGATAGCGCACCACATCAGCCGCATCAATCACACGTGGTCGCGCAGCAGCGACCCGAGAGCCGGCCTCTGAGAACCAACAGTCTGATCATTGCTTTCGGTGATCTACTTGGCGCATGGGAACCAGTGAATTTTTTGCTGGCAGGCATGTTGCCGACATCAGAAATCAGTGATCTCCACAAACTGCTGGTTACCGGCTTTCGATCGTCCTGGCGTGTAGCCGGCTCGATGATGATGGATTTCAGAGGTTACTGTATGTATCGACTATGACAGCAGTTCGGTAGTGGGTATATAAAGGTGTCCGAGTGGTTTGACTGAGTAAGTAATGAAAAGAGAAATAATGTAAATTCGATCTGGTAAAGAGAGAGAAGGGCGATTCGGAGAGTTGGGAGCACGAAAACGATTGGGGTGGTCAACGCAATTGCCAATTGCGGTAGCCGGCTCACGAGCCACTGTTCCGGTGGTTATCTGGCTGATCTGGTTGTTATCTAGACCGATAATCGCGCGCTATTAAAAATAGAGGCTTCAAGTGGCGTGATCCGGCTGCGTGGCGTGCCGAAGCAGAATTTAAAATCTCTATTTATTTCGAACAAATAAAAGATGGGGAAATTCGAGATGGGGAGATGGGCACAAGAATTGAGCACCCCTAATAGTACCAGTCTGCCTACGGCAAAGTGCTTGCCACATTTTGGACAGTTATAGGCGGACTGGTTACGAGTCTACGGATGACATGCATCTAACACATGTCAAAACGAGATACGTGGGCTTTTGCCCCCAGTGTGAGTTCACTGCTACATACTACCTTAACTATTTGTTCTTTGATTATTTCCAATCCCAGATATGCTTCACCAGCGCGTTAACTCACCTTCCTCTCAGTAGTTCAGTTTACAAACTGTATTCAAGTTGCAACCAGGGAAGTCGGTCTGTGACAAGTTCCGTTTAAATATGGGACTGGTTCTGTACCATCCGCGCCCGCCGGAGCGAAGCGAAGGCCGATCTTGACCCCTAGTAGTACGCTTTCATGTCATTTATTTTGCATTCTACACTGTGTACACAGCCTTTGTATTGATGTATATATGCACAAGTAACTCTTCCCACCGGATCAAGAAAATTTTCGAAAGTTTTCTTAATCCGGTGTGCTTCTACCTATATACCTCAATACGAAGTATTTGTACACGGCCGCATGGTCCCCCTGGCTCGCTGCCTCGCGAGCACGGTCCGACCTTAAATGGTCAGGGGTATCTGATTAACTTGTATGGAGTGCACTTCAACCCGAAGAGCCGAGGCGGCCTGGGGAACAAGGCTCGAGGTGAGGAACACCAGGGGGACGGCTGAATGAACAACGCACCATGAAATCACTGAACGCGACATCCAGCCGTGCCTTGATCCTCTCTATCGTACGCTCGTTGCGGTTGAGATGGACCAGGCGGCGCAGCAGTCCGCCGGTAAGCGTGATCGCCTGCATGGAGCACCAGATCTCGTCAAGCAGCCTGATGGAAGTATAAGTCTCGCGTAGTATATGATAAACCACGGGACGTACGCCGTAAACCGCTCGATATCCTGCAGCATCGGCGGCGTAATTATCGAAGGGTCGGGGACTGCCTCAGCAATGACGTCGAGAATCACTTTCGTCCGCTCTGCGATGTCGCGCGCGTCAGCCTTGCAGTGCTTTGCCCGCTGCATAGAGGGAGTCAGTATGAATTGTAAGAGGGGAGTTAACCAGATCGGAACCTCTGCGATCTCATACAGCGCAACGACGCCGCCGACGGCGCTCTTCAGGGGCGGAAAGGCGTCCGCGGATTCCTTGAGCGCGAGGAGGGAGGTCCAAAGGAGATCACCGGCGATGAGGGCACTGTCTTTGCACAGTTTGAGCTTCGGGCTGGAGGACACAGGTTTTGGCTTCGGGTTGGGCCGCTTCTTGGCCCGCGAGGGAAAGACGAACTGCATGGTCCGTCAAGTTGTGGATTCAGGCGGAGGTGGGGGCTTTTAAGGCTCGGGAGAGGTGTGCATACAGCAGTACGGGCAGTGTTGTTATGATTAATGTGGGGGGATCTGTCTGTGCACACAGCAATCCGCCGTCTACTTTTGAGGAGGCGCCGGCCGGGCCTCAGTGTAGACGTGAGAGTATGTCTGTCCATATATATGTCGGCGCCAATCCGACTTGGCTCCTGAGAAGGCGGTGACATTCCATATTTGTGCAACAGGGGAGACTGCAAGGAGCGGGGCGATTTCGTATTGCTCGAGAATCATGTCCGGGACACGCAGGATAACCCAATTCTGGACTTTCTTCAGTAGTAATGCCGAACCCACACTCCACAGGTTCGATTCAGATCAGCGGAGACGTGCGCACATCCTTATATTGGAAGTGCTGTGACATAGCATTGAGAAGGTTGATGAGAGGCCTGAATTTATAATTTACAACAGCTAGTTAAAGCTCAAGCGCGAGGACCAGAACGAGATCGGCGGTTGCTAGGGGCCAAGGACAGGTCCAGAAACTTGAAGCAAGATTCGACCCTCCTCCCCTCGTCTGCTAGCTCATCCAATTTTACCAGTGCAAGGCGATCACCTCAATGCACGGGGTAAGAACACCGGTTCATACTCTTGTAAGTGTGGTTCAACTCGCGCCGATGCAGGAAGGAAAATGTTGTCATTTCGACCATCAATGCCCGCGGGAGGAATCGAACCTCCTTCCTCGTTTACTCTCAGGATCTCGGGGACCAATTCGGGGCGATCTCCACGATCAATGGGGGCTTTAAACCACCCTTTCTGGCCCTTGTGAGTGCAGCTAGATGCGCGGGCAGGAGGTATGAAAAAATCCAGGTTGTGAATGCATGCCCCCGGGAGGAATCGAGCCTCCTGCTCCTCGCTACTACTATTCTTCGCAGTGTTATCATACCAAGGCGATCATGTGCGTGCATTGGATGCAGCAAGAAAAAGTGACTGTATACTACTGCATGGTCTGGGAGGAATCGAATCTCCGCTCCTCGTCGAAGTTGTCAGGCTATTGAATTTGAAAATTCCTTGTTCAAGGCGATCCGAATCTCATGCTGCGCGCGATAAATATAGCACGCTCGTTTATCGTCCTTCGCTCGTGGGAAGGAGCTCACCTACCCAAGATCAAGTCGTCGTGGAGTTCACACCAAATATCAACGAAAGAAAATGAGTTCGACCTTTCTATACGACCTACGCCCGTCTCTCCAAATGAACGTGGAAAAGAAACTGGAATAACTTCTCGACCCGGCGGCTCTCCCACGAATTGTACCAGGGCGGAAACAAAATTCCATGCTCCACGATGACACAATATAGTAAGTATCATGTTGTATGCACCATTCACCATATGGGGCCTACCACCAATTCAAATTTCCCGACTCGTATAGGGGCTGCTGTTTTATCTTCTCTGCCGGTAAACCTCGGGCCCGGGTGGCCTTTTCCAAAACTCCGCCGGAGACCCATACTGTCCGTCCGTGGCGACCTTGAGGGCGCAATCGTCAGAGTAATAGTACTGCCCCCCCGCAGTCAACAAGAAGAACGTCCAGTCCGCACCACCTCCGAGGTACGCGAGCGGCTCGACGATGCCGGGCACATAGTACACGTCCTTGAAGAGTCTGTCGATCTTGAGCTTTCCGTCGACTGTCTCTTTGAACAGAAACAGTCCGTCCTACGTCCTCCACTTTTTGAACCACGGGTAGGGGATTGTCGGGTCGGTGTACCAGTCTTTGTATACTGGACTGGGGCGTGCCGAGATATCCTTCGTGAGAATGTCGGGTTGCTGGATGCTGTCAGTACGAGCCGACATATTACAAGTGTAGTCCCACAGACCTGGCAGGCGATGCTGGCCTCTTTTGATGTCAGTCCTTTCGCGACGTATACCGTGCGCGAGGCGCCGACATTCCTGCACAAAGGAGTCCGTCAGGCTTGAAGAAGAACCATTGAAAGCCGGTTCACAGTCGGCGGGCCGCGGATACGGGGTGCATAATACGACCGATACAGGAGCACTGACGGCGGGGGATGGGGGGAAGCTGCCTATGTTGGGTCAAAATGGGGCCACGCGATCCCAGTCATGTGGGATGGGTCGGATCAAGTGCCGTCATGTATTTGAATTCATCCGCAACTCCGATATTCCCGGGGCTTCAGCAGACCCGAATTTGGCCGGATCAACAGGCGGCTCACAATCTGATGAAAAATCACGTTTGCTTTCTGCGTCCACCTCCGCTCCGTTCAACTTCGGATTCAGACACATGGATGCCGGCGATCCCTTTACCCTGGTGACACAAGCACTTCAGGCGGCCGAGACAGCATCCTCGACCGCCCGCGCACGCGCAGACGAGCGAGACCACGAGAACGCAATTCTGCGCAACCAGGTGGAATTTCTCAGGGAAGATCATGATCGGCTCAGAAAACTCCTTGTCGCATCCCAAAACTCCCATCACGCAGCTCAGTGCCTGCAGAATCACACCAAGAACACACTCGTTGCAGAACAAAAAATCCTCCGCGCGCAGAAGAAAGCGCTGGATGCCGCGGAAGAGCTTCGACGGGAGCGGGAGCGGGTGTCTGTGGACCTGACGCAGGCGGCGGACGCCATCAGAGCCATTGCTGACCTTCAAAAGCGTCTTTTGACGGCGCTACCATCTAAAACGGCGGTGCCCTAAAGCTACCCGCCGTGTGAGTCGCGATTGTATCCACAGTTGCCAACTAATCCGTCTCTTCATCTGAGGGCCGACCGGCCGCTGTGGTATCGACTTTGCAGTCCCCTGGGAGGTGTCCGGGGTTACTACACCGAAAACAGCAAGACTTGGTAACTTTCTTCGGAGGCCCACCGGTGGAGGTGTCATCGGCGCGAAAGGAACACTTGTTGGTCCCAGCAGGGTGCCCGCTGATGCGGTGGAGCTCGCCGCTGAGCTCGTGGAAGTCACTGCTTCCATCGCAACCCACATGGCGATAATGGTCAACGCATTCGCATCAAGGCCGGTCAGGTTGTGAGAGGGGTTGAGTGCGGCAAGCTCGCGCTGCTGGACATCGTAATCCATGGCTACAGCCCAGGAATGACTGCGCGCAATGTCCATCACCACTTGGTGGTGAGCCGCGAAAGCTGCGCCTCGCTGCTCCCCGTGGTGGAAACGGATGCGCTCCACGGCAACAGCTGCCGCAGCATGCTAGTCGACAGTTGGGATCGACTTTTCACCCCGTCGGTCAAGACCCTTCAGAGTGAAAGTGCCTGAGGACGAAAGAACGAGGTTGTCATCCCCGCTCGCCGCCTTGATGCGGGCAGATGCGATAAGTGTGATGTAGGGAACATAGCGGTGGGCCTTGAAAGCCTCCTCGACCTTAAGGGGAACCGCTGCAACGAGGAAACGGCATCAGCCGCGATGATACGAGAAAAGACATGAATAAGACGGAAAACGGAAGATGCGGTAAAATCACAGTAAATAGGTAGGTATCGCATCGAAGGCAATGTAAGGAACGGTAGGCAGGCAGCACAGCAAGCCAGGAACATGGCACGGTGTGACGGAGGCAGGATACGCATCGCGGGCGGGCCGCACTCACCAGAGGATTAATGGAGGGTGGTTGAAACTGGCTACTCACCAACTTCCAATGCGCTGGCTTTGAACCCAGGAATCATAGGAGGAAGGACCTTTTTGGGCTCCTCAGCTGCGAGAGCCTTCGCTCTGGCGATTGCATCCGGGTCGGAGAAAAGTTTGTCGACGGAAGTCATGAAACATTGCTCTAGATTTGCGGCGAGACCTCGGAGCCGGGCTATTTCGGTGTAGGGATCGGTAGCCCTGAGCGCTGGATTGGTGATCGGCGCCTGAGGATTTCTGGGTGTACTGCCGTTAGGGCTGGCAGGCTGAGCACTCGCGGCACCACCTGCAGGGGCGGGGCAGCACCTCTGCCGGTTTGCGCGAGACCGATTCCTGCAGGAGCACCCCTGACACTATTGGCGGAGCCCCCAGTGGGAGCGCCGCCCACAGGAGCCCCTGAGAGAGTGGGTCCAGGATTGATGCTGCCGACATTGCCCGCTGGGTTCCCAGTCCCAGCGCTAGCGACGTCACCGGCGTTACCGGATGGGGCAGCAGAAGCGCCGCCGGCGCCTGTGGGTGTCCCGGTGATTCCGCTCCTAGGAGGAAGGTTCAGGCCTAAATGAGACATTTTGAGTGAAGATAGTATGTGAGGGAGAGAAAGGGACAGAGTATGCGAGGAATGCGGTACGACGAGGTAGCGGTACGAAAGAGAAAAATTTCTGAGGCTGTGCTCTCGCTCGGCTGGACACGTGCCGTCAGCTTACTCCCGGCAAGCGAGGGATCGGCCGACACCTGCACACATTCAATTCGACAGTCACGGGTCACGGACCCCCCTGTCAGCGTCGGATTCACCGCAAAGTTGGTCTATAGACCTCTCGGTAGACCATAGACCATAGACCACAGATCGGAGGGGTATTACTGTATAATTACATTCAATTCGACCGGGGGTGTAACACGTGACCCGAATTACCAGTCACTGCGTTGAGGCCCCCGTAGTCACGCGTTTGCCTACATTCTGCTACCTGTGACTACATGAGACTACATATGTCTACATGTGTCGATCCCTGTAGACGCACCTTGGGTACGATGGATCGACGACCCCTGCGACTATGTTCTGCTACATTAGACTACATGACATAGCCACATTACGTCTACGCTCGGCTACGTTCGGCTACATTCGGCTACTTTCGGCTACTTTCGGCTACGTCCGGTAGACACATGGTACCCAAAGGTGTGGGTGGATTTTGGATTCACAGCGAATTATGGCCAAATTGTGGCTATTATATTTATGTCTACATATGTATACCTTGTTCTACATGAGACTACATGTGGCTAGCCAAGATAGACACAGGTTGCGAGCGTAGCCACAGGTAGACACATGTAGGCCAGGTGGGTCTACACAATGTAGTCATATGTACCCACTGGCATTGGGTAGACAAACATCTGTGGCTACCCCTCTGTCTACACCAGTAGACACACCCTGTGACTACAGGAGGCCTGAACACAGTGAGTTCGACCATTAGACCAGGGCTGAAATTTCGCGTGACAGAACCGAAATTATCAACCACTGGAACGAAAATTTTGAAATGTACATGCTGCGGAGGAGATTTCAAGCAGTTTTGACGCCTGTGTGACAAAAATTACATTTGACCAAGGGGTGGGTGACACATGACGAAACATCAATATTCGCCATCGACCAAGGGGGGAGTGATGTGTGATGGTCGAATTGAATGTAATAATACAGTAATACAGCTGTAGGCAGACCTCATGATAGACCTCACCTTGATACCTGTACATAGACCTTTAGAGACCTTTGCGTAAACCAGTGTAAAGAACTTCGGAGCGGAATGTGCCGAGCCGCCATCATCATCATTCTACCGTTTTTGGGCTTCGACATTTTGAACCGTTCGAACAGTCGGGCGACCCTTACAAAGTTTGTGGAGGCAATTCATGTCGGTTCAAAAAAAAGTACATTTATATAAGCCCGCAGAAGAGAAAATAGTGAGGTAGAGAAATATGACCCCAGTGGATGTTACTGGAATGATCCTCAGCTCAAGGCCTACTTAAGCACTGTTCAAATTTATAAACACAGTTCGAGCACGTAACAATGAGTGGGGGCCTTCTCCCTGGCCTTGTTGACGCAGACAGAACCTCTAAGGGGGACCTCAGCGAGGGACTGGTGATGCGACCGGTAACAAGATGGTTTGGATCAAGAATCAAGGATTACATGAAGGTCTATCGGGAGGTCTGTTAGAAGGTCTACGCCTGGAAGGTCTACACACAAGTCTGTTTTGGGGTCTGAGTGACTGTCTGTGTAGGTCTGTGTTGAGGTCTACGAGGTGGTCTATGCCACAGTCTAAGCAAAGTGATCCATAACTCGGACGCTCACCCCTGTCAATGTCGAAATATGGTCAATGTCACTGGTCACGGAGGGGTCTGTCGAATACAACTTTTGTCACGACCGACTCAAATTTCTCTCAACCATGCGAAAAACCCAAATTTTGCGCATCGGATGTCGAAATTTTGGGGTGTGCCACGCCAAAATTCGTCGAATTGTCGAACTGGTCTTTTGAGTCACGGGTCACACCCCGAATTGAACGAAAAAGTACAGTAGTCCACGGGGGGCTTGGAAGCTCTATATTTTGTTGAAATAGAGACCACGACGCACCACTATTGCCTTATCAACCCCTCTATCCGCGATCATATATCTACCGTGTTTGTGCTTCATATCAGTAGTCTTCCTGTACCCCCGCGCTCGTGTCTCCGCGTTCCGAATACAGTTCCCAGCGACTCACCTTGTGCTGTGACCTCAGTTCAACATTTTTGTCTGTTGTAAGTGCACAAAACTATTTAAACGCAGGCGGAAAGATTTATGATATGCCCATCACGATATGCCCCTATCTTTACGATGTTAAAATCAAAAGCGGTGCTGGTGGCTTGGTTCTGTTTGTCCGTGACTGTGACTGTGACCTGACTCTTGACACCAAGCCACCACCTTCGTTGCAAGTCTCCACCGAAACACTCTGTAAATGCAAAGAAATATCTCAGCGCCAGCCTTTCAGAGAGGTAGATGTTCAAATTCGCTCTCTCAACTCGTTCGATCCCGAAACTCATCTAAGAACGAGGCAGAACTTAGCTTCCCACTTTCGGCACTGGGCAGGGTACAACTCTTTCCTTGGACTATAGCAATACCTCACCCGTGGCCCACGCGGGGTCGGATTAGTGAACCCAAACGGTGAACTGGGGACATTAACGGTGCTTGTCCGTTCCGACCCGGTTTCTTGATCTGACACCACTCAACGCGAGCGCTGCAATTCGACGCCGACGGCGAAAGCTACTTGATGATTGAGTACGGCGGTGTACTCCTTTCTCGCTTTCGATTCTGCAAATATATGTTTCGATGGCCAATGAACATGAACACTTTCCACCTATACCAGTCCGCACACAAGGCCGCGTGATTCCCTGCACATATCCATTGGCTGAGCGGCAGCCCACGCATCGAAGCAGGCCGAACTCCGACTCAGTAAACCATCAGAACCAAACCTTACTTCGCTTTACTAATCGCTCTTTATAATTGCCTCAAATTGAGGGTTCTCTTCTCATGTCGTACCTTTTACGATGGTGCCGGCAGCGCCCTAACGGTATGTCGTTCTCTGAAAATATGCAGCGGTCCGTTTTTAGGCTAACGCCACCGCTTGGCGGGATGCCGCGAATGCGCTCCAGTCTTATCAGCTTCTTAAAACCTGATCTCTGTCCTTACGATACAGCTTCCTCATCTAAAAGGAGAACTGCATGGCAGAAACTGTCATTACTCGCCTGCCGTATTTGGCCGCTTTTGACAGAGGCACCACCACGGAAGCTTGCGCGGCACGAGTCTCGGCAGATTGCTCGGTATGTGGACCCTTGGATAATCTTTCCGACTGCAAAATTTTAATGGTGCTGTAGAATGTGCATTGTTCCCGCCACCTTTGTCGCTACGTTGACCATGATAGTACTCGGTCCGTTGCGTCGTCGTCCAGATTTTCTTCACCGAAAAGGCCATATTGAACGTGAGTTACTTATGTACACGATACTGATCCCTGGTGATTATGGTGGTTTTAACTGCTCGTCCAGCAGGCAACTTCATTCTTAGACCGCGTCTACAATAGTGCGAAGATCCACCTCGACCCCGAGACTACCGGACTGGCAGATCGAGAACCTAGTGGATACCACCAATCTTTCCCCGGATCAGCATAGAAACGCAACACGGTAGGCTCCCGATGGTGCACGGTGCCTCTACCTCAGCGCAAGGTTGCTTCACGTTGCTTCTGGTACACAAGTATAATAATATTCTTAATAAACTCATGAACAGTTGCGTGACGTCATCATCCTGAGCGGGTCGCATCACCGCCGTCTTGACGCCTGCCAGTCGCTTCCAGCGTCGGGAAACAAATCCTGATAAGAAATCCTTTGGCATGAAAGGTGCAATGAAGCCTTCAGTGAGCGGACGAGAGGGAGGTTCAGGTTATATCCAACACTTCTGAAAGGTTTCAGTGGAAATACTTAATTATACACCCGCGGGAGTCGGGAGCACCGGTCTGCATAGGGGCGCCGGAAGATCCCGAGATATCGACCGAACTTCCGCGCTCGGCCCGATGGTCCGTATTTTGAAATTCTCGCACCCTCTGAGGGCTCTGACCGCAAAACCAGTGCAGACAACCCCCCCCTTTGTACATATTCCCTACTCACCCATGTATTTTCCTCGGCAAAAGATCTGAATCTTAGCCTCCCGGAGAAAACTTCCTCTTTAGGAATGGATTTATCGGCATCTCCATATCTCACGAAGAAGGCCCCCAGCACGAAATCTGACCACGCAAAGGGGGAGATATGGGGTCCTGGGTATCAATTAATATTTTCATTGGTATTTTTTGGATTGCTCAGTCTCGAGATCTAGGTGTAAGAAACACTGAAACACCCCCCTGCAAGGACCGACCTTTGTAAAAAAGTTTTTGTCTCGGGAATGAGGTCCCCAGGGCACCCAGAAACCGAAAAGAGGTTGATATCATTTTCTCCCGGGACGCCCACCTCTTGACATAGGTTGCCAACAGTTTGAGCTGTTCCCACCCGACGTCGGCTAGTTATTTTAAGGGACGGTTCAATATAGATGAAACTGTTAGCGTTTTTGCGGCCGTAGCGTCCCTCGCACCGCCTAAGGCAAAGCACGGCCGTAATTCCTAGAACGGTGGGCATCATGATGGATTTACACAGGTGGTGTGCTCCCTGTTCTTTTCGCAGCGCGAGTAGTCACCTAAGTTCTGACATACCTGCGGGACGGCAGCAACATGCAGGAGGGAGCACCCGCTTGTGGCCCGCAGTGAACGGGTCACCTTCGTTACCCGGCCTGCCTACTCTTGGGGGAAACGCGTAGTGTGCCTTGCGTACGCCGTAGGCAAACACATATAGCTTAAAAAAGTCTAGCGCCCAATTTGTGCTTTCACGATGGATGATGGTTGACGACTTCAGGGGGACCGGATGCGGTCAAATACAAGTTCTGTTCTAGCCGGGGCGCGAGGTTGGAGGTGTGATTTTTTTCTGTAAAAACCCTCTGATATTTTTTAGGCTCCCTGAAGGCGTATGCCAAACCATACGGTCGCAGGGGCCCAGCTCCACATTCCTGGTCTCAAATAGAACGCCGATCATACATTCATCAGATGGGGTAACTGGTGCGCCGAGCACGGGCATCACTCTTTAGTTCCGGATCATTAACACATCCAATAAAGGAATATTTCTACTTAGGTAATAAGGCTAATCAAAAGTAGATAATTCTGTACCACAATCAACCTTTGTAGAAAGTTTATACATTGATTTACTACAAAACTGACACTGAAAGAGCTTCAATCAGCAGCTGTTTCGACACTCGTGTATTTATTCCTTATCTGCGAGCTGTGAAAAGACTGGTGAAAGAGCAACTTTCAGAAGCCCTTTCTGCCATATTGATATAAGGACTTTCAAAATTCCTTTTTTGTGAACAAAGGAATTTTGAAAGTCCTTGTATCATCATGCCTGAAAGCGCTGCAGGAAGAATTCCTTTTGACATTGTTTTCATAAGTCACTGACAATGAATAAATCTCTTGGTTTCGAAACAGCTACTGACTGAAGCTCTTTTGGTGACAGTTTCATAGTAAATAAATGTATATAAACTTTCTACAAAGGTTGATTGTGGTACAGAATTATCTACTTTTGATTAACCTTATTACCTAAGTAGAAATATTGCTTTATTGGGTGTGTAACCGACTGATTCTGTTTCCGCTGGTTCTGAATTTGTGGTGCGTTTCGCGGCCGCACCGAAGTGACAGTATACCCGATCACATGGGGTCGTCCCGCTACTATAAATCCCAGCCAAGTTTTGACAGGCAGCACTGAACAACTAGAACTTGGATCGACTGGGACAATGCTCACGCCCTCATTCCTTCTTCTCTCTCTCTTCGTCGCTGGGGGCCTTGGAAAGCTTTATGAGAATGTCGCTGACCTCCCCGGTTTCAACTACGATTTCGTGATCGTTGGTGGTAAGTCGCTGCCGTTCAGATACCTACCCAAAGCTCATTCTGCGGCACAGGTGGAACGGCAGGCAACGTCCTTGCTAACCGCCTGACGGAAAACCCGAAGGTGTCGGTTTTGGTTTTGGAGGCCGGCGTTTCGTGAGTATATATCGACTTCCCGGCATTCCCCTCCCCCTGATCCATTATGTGAACAGAAATGCAGGGATCCTGCCCTCGGAAGTCCCTTTCCGATTGGGCGAACTCTTCGCCCCCACCATTTGGAACTGGAGTACGTCGCTATCTCCGATGGCATTCATCAGAACTTATCACGTCCCATACAGACTACACGTCGACGCCGGGGACGGGTCTACTTGACCGGGTTCTCTCAGTCTCGAGAGGTCAGTTCAACTTCTCTGCCTCATATGCTGGAGTATTGAATACGGGATAAGCGCACTTCCTCGGAGGATGCAGTGGACACAGTAAGCTCACATTCAATTTCGCGCCCATGGCCGTGTTTTAACAGCTTTCATAGACGGAATGGTGTACACCCGCGGCGCAGCGGCCGACTTCGACCGTTATGCACAGATCACGGGTGACCAGGGTTGGTCATGGAATAACATCTACCCGTATTTCTTGAAGGTTCGTACTCACAAAAGCATCTAACCTTGCGGAATTGACCTTCGCCACTAGACCGAAAAATGGTCCTCGCCGGCCGATCATCACAATACGAATGGCCAGTACAATCCAGCCCTCCACGGCACAAACGGCCCTGTCTTTACGAGTCTGAACGGCTACCCGTATGCTCAGTTCGAGCAAAACGTCATCGCGACGACGAAGTCGCTGCCCCAGGACTGGCCGTTTAATCTGGACATGAATTCTGGAAAGCCTCTCGGCGTCGGTATGTCGTGCACCCCTATATACTCACCCATTAACTAACTATCCATAGGATACCTTCAATCTACGATCGGGAATGGCGAGCGCAGCACGTCTGCCACCGGATATTTGGCCCCACAGTACATTCAGCGGTCGAATCTTCATGTCTTGCTCCACTCGCAAGTGTCCAAGCTTGTGAACTCTACAAAGAAGAACGGAAATCTGAGCTTTGGTGGAATCCAGTTCAAATATGGTGCGTACCGTATCCAGCCGGGAAGTGATTTTCTAACATTTGTTCATAGGAAATTCACTCTACACCGCCAAGGCAGGCAAGGAGATCATCCTCTCCGCTGGCGTGATCGGCTCCGTGCAGATCCTCCAGAACTCCGGAATCGGCCCGCAGGAAGTACTCAGCGCCCAAAAAGTCCCCACGCTGTTGAACCTCCCGAGCGTTGGGAAGAACGGGACGGATCACCCCTTCTTCAGCATAATCTGGACCGTTAACTCGACGCGTACATACGAGGCTGTCACCCGGAACACAACTGCCTTCAATGAGGCTCAGGCACAGTGGAACCAATCGAAGACGGGGCCGTTCGTGACCTCCCCTCTCGGAACGCACATCGGGTGGAAGCGCCTACCCACGAACTCGTCCGCCTTCAGCGTACATGCGGATCCGAACCCGAACCCTACCGCACCGCATCTTGAGTTCGTCTTCGTCCCCGGTGGGCAAATCGTGCGTCTTCTCTAGAATGACTTTGCATGATTCACATATTGACTTGCTGCAGGCGGCGGACGGCAACTCGCCATCGGGCCCCGCGGGCGAGTCCAACTTCATGACCATCGGTGTCGCGCTCGTCAGTCCCGTCAGCCGTGAGTCTTTCGTTTTTTGCCCTCGAAGCAGATTACCGATTTCGCAAAATAGGTGGTTCGGTGAACATCTCCAGCAGTGACCCCTTCGCGCCTCCCCTCATCGACATGGGCTTCTTGACGAACGAGTTCGACGTCCTGGCCATTCGCGATGGTATTGCCGACGCCCAGAAGTTTGTTAGCCAGCCTGCGTGGAAGGGGTACCTCGAGACACTAGTGACAGACCTCACCCCCGCCACGCTGGAGACCACCATCCGCAACACCACGGACCAAAGCTACCACTACTCCGGTACCAACGGCATGTCGGCGCACGGCGCATCCTACGGCGTCGTCAACCCAGACTTCCTGGTCAAGGGCGTGACGGGACTGAGCGTGATCGACGGGTCGACGCTGGTAAGCCTGTTCTCTGTCGTATTTCGGTCACGATAACTGAGTGCAACGCAGCCAATTATCCCTGCGGCGCACACCCAGGCCGTGGTTTACGTGTTTGCTGAGCGCGGTGCCGATTTGGTCAAGAAGCGCTGGAACTTGTGAGCCTCCTGCAACTGCGGGTCTGTTCTCGTCGACATTCCTTCTGTGCACTCATTTGAACGATATTACCTATTTAACTGTTAGTTTACGATGAATATAGACTTCTTAATGATTGTTGCCAGTGTCTCCCGATCTCTCAATGGAACCTCCCAACTGTGGTTGACGTCGTAATCCTTGTTGTCTCGGTATATACCTTCATTCAATTCTGCCAATTTCCTAGTTGTCGGGAGCAAATGGAGGGGCTGCGGTATTTTTTTAGTTGTACAAAATACTTCCTACTTGACTGGCAGCGTATTTTTGGCTAGAGTAGATCCAACTGGTTAACAACTCTCATCAATCATCTCGCGCACCCCAAATACTCCAAAATCTACCGTTGATCGATTACAGGCGCTAAAGCTTGACCGTTTTACCCGATTCTCCCGAGGTATACCCAGTATTGAGGGCTCTTCGAAGTAACTTCCCGGACGGTGTCTTGGGAATCACATCTCTAAACGCCACCCCACCTAGTGATGTTTTGGCTTTGGCCTCAGGCCAAAAAGCCGCGGCTTTTTGGCTTTGGTACCAAGGCCAAAGCCAAGCCAAAATTTTGGCCTGGGTTGGCTTTTGGCCCGGCTTCATGATTGCCCAGGCCAAAGCCAAGCCAAAAAGCCGCGGCTTCTGAAGTACCCTTTATATTGGCTGTACAAGTAAAATTCACTGACTCGAGAGTGCCCAAAAAATATCAGTTGCATTACTAGTGGCCATGATTATGCTCCACACCCTACGGAATCACCATATCTGGACCCAAACTTCTCAACTTCCGGTTGCCAAAATCGGTTGTGATTTTTTCAAGCTTTGATTTGCCATTCTCGAGTCTTTGTGCATTCAGAAACACCCAGGAACGTGTCTTTCTGTTACGGGGCTTCATTGGAACACTTTTTGAGCACTTTTCAGATTTGTTTTGAGTGGTTGGAAAATTCACTGGCAAGCCGGGGCCCAGGCCAAAGCCAAGCCGGGCCAAGCCAAAGCCAAATGGTTTGGCCTGGCCTGGGATTTCACTGGGCCAAAGCCACCCCAGGCCGGGCCAAAGCCGCGGCCTTCAGGCCAAGCCAAAGCAAAAACATCACTAACCCCACCGACGAGCTGCTTGTACTTTGCCTTATGATTCGCGATGTCCTGTCAACCCGTCCGGCACCCGTCACGTCTAAGTGCAACGCTCGAGTCTTGGACGGACGGGTCCCGTCACGTCCGTTCCGGCCGTCAACCCGTCGAAAACGGTGACTGCTTGAAGCCCTAAGTACAATAGTCAAATTTTGGAGAGGATCTCACATTTTCTCGTTGTTCACGTAATGGGTGGTAAGAGAAGGGCCAGTAACATAGAACTCCCCGCTTTCTCTTATACTGGCTCGGGATCCGTCGGTTTAAAACCCGAGCGATGAATCTAGGTAAGAGATGGCCCACGGCATCCGTCGCCACGCGTCGATTCAGCAGTGGCATATATAGTCAATATCCTTGTGAGCTCCGTCATGCCTAATATATTTGCGGCGAGGGTCAGCTCAAGCTTCGGAGGAAATTAGTGACGTACCGTATCTCTATTTAAAAACCGCTTGCGGAACGATTTCTCCCATAGCTTGTGCTAAATAAACGCTGAGAGGGGCGTCTCCAATAAAAACGAGAACGCTCGATAGGTCTGCGTCCTTACAACATTTGCAGGTGTTAAGATTAATCTGCTCTGAAATTTCACACAACTTTAGATTAATCTGTACAGGAAATTTACACAGGATAACTATTTTAATCCCGCTTGTATCAAGCTGCCCGCCTGCCTCCCAGATTAAATCTGCTTCACCAGATTATTTCCACCAACCGCACATAATCCGTCCGCCCAGATTTCGTGCACCCTGGATTAAATCTCGCACTAGGTTCCAGAGTAAACTCCTCGAGATTATTTGATGCATCTGGAACTGGATTAAAACTCGCGACAAATGTCAAATTAAAACTGCGCGCGAGCGGGATTAAACCCAACCGGGGGAGTACGAGCATTGATTTTAAACCTCACATTTCATCCCGGCTTATATTTCCACTGTCTAATCATTTCGTGCACAGGATTAAACTCTTTATCAGCCCAGAGCCGTGGCAAGTTGAAGAATTGAACCGCACCTCAGTATAGCTCATGCACTGTGATACAGCCCGCACACGGTGCAAGCATGAGTGATATGTATAAAAGCATTTTTCACAGAAAATTATGTACACCCTTGACCGAGGCTCGTTCTATGTGGTGCTGAACTCTGTGGTTGTGTTTTGTGTGTGGATTTGTGCTTCGTACATTCAGTTCCTGCTCATCTTCGTAATCAGGTGGACACAGTCTCTGTATATGTGCTTTATTGGACATGTACATATGCACATCAAATCACATTTTCGTACATTGTACACAGTACAACCTGCTTTTACCGAGAACAAATTCCCAGCGGATCCTTCCGAGCCAGCAACCACACGTCCCAAAGTGATGGCCCATCATACCACACGGAAAACCATTAGACCAGGACTGGCCGCCTGTCAAACCGACGAACCATCAATCAAAACACTGGTATATCTTGGGTATATCCCAGCACTCCACCCCGGCCACTGTACCACTCCGACCGCAAAATTAGTCTCGCAGTGTAACAATTGAATAAATGAATTACAGTAAAATATTTCAGGACGAAGGATGCATACATAAGAAAGAGCCGATGTCTGGTTGGCATGTGTGTTGGTATCGGCAGTGAATACCTGGAGATTTCCCATGAGTGTGGCATTACTCCGAGGCCTTGGTATACTCCCCAGGAAAGGGTACGGCACCATTGGTACTGACCAAGTACTGACAGGTTGGTATGGTTTAATGGCTTGATCGGTCCCTCTCGGGGACATCCCTGCTTTGGGAAAACCAGCACGACCTCGGTACTCGGCTAAAGCAAGCACGGGGAACGACATTGGGATTAGGATGGTACCTAGTATGGAGCATGAACCAGAACAAGTACAGAGAGCAGGATCGGAGAGTACGAACCATCAAGTACGATTTGGGGCACGTGCATGGTTCACGCCGTGCGAATTGTGGTGCTTGCACGGTTCATGTTGTACGCTTTAACTTGGATTGAGCGTCTACGATGTACGGTACAACATGCACGTAATATTCAGTGATAAATACTGTCATAGATATGGCTACTCTGGATGCTAGATGACATCCCACCCATTCGAAGACGGTATGACCTTGACTCGGTAGGTTCGGGTGGCACTGAGTGGCCTGCGCAACATTGCAGCCCAGGCCTATGGCAGCAATGACAAATAGGTACTACATGCACTGTGTGAAGTGTTTCAATCAAAAGATAGTAGTAATAGGAGGGCCAAAGACTGATGGGTTGAGAGTTGGAAGTCCAATGGAAGTCTGAGTTCAAGTTGAGTTCATTCAAAATGATTCATTGTTCAAGCCGACTACGATCAGGTGACTCGGATCATCCTTGGCCGAGCGGCAATCAAAAACTTCGTCTTTTGTTCTCGTCCACCATCCTCGATGCTTACCAGTGCCACTCGATTGCCCAGCCACTTGCCGCAAGTGCAAGCTATTCTAGAGTATCCCTCGCTTTCACTGCCCATCTTTTGTCACGAGCTTATGCTAATAGGCATCTGTTCACTTGAAACAGTCGACAGATTGGACTCGGAACTTTTGCTCAGAAATATATAATATGATGCGTGCATTCTTATTTATTCCCGCAATGCAGCCACCTCTGACAGAATCATCCCCGTTTGTTCGGATAGGTTTCCTGCAATACTCCTTAGGCATCTGCATTTTACTAATCCAACCCCCGTCCGTCCCTTCGCACTCCGCCGCATTTAACTGAGGTTTGTCCCTCACAAAATAATCTCAGGCTTTCGCAATAAATCCGGGAGGATACCAGATTCAATCAGAGATTGTATACTATTCATGTGCGATTTAATACGAGTTTTGTAAGGAGATTTAATCTTGGTCTACAGCACACTGATCACAGGTACAATTTAATCTCAGTTGGCTTGGGCGGTTTAAATCTGTGTGACTCCTAGCATGCTCCGTACGTCCTGTTTAATCTGAGCCTAGCTATGTATCGGGGTTTAATCTTGGTCATAACATATTATCTTGGGTGAAGGAGGATTTAATTGAGAGGGCGGGCAGGTTGAATTAAATTAGTTATCCTGTGTAAATTTCCTGTACAGATTAATCTAAAGTTGTGTGAATTTTCAGACCAGATTAATCTAAACTGCTGAAATCACTGGTCCTTAACTGCCGGATGCTAGAGAGGCACTGCATTCAGGACCCTGATAGCCGAAGCCCGGCCTCGCCAGACCCGGCCGCAAAGTGCGGCTAGGTCACGTCAGACACATGTGGCTATGTCTGGCTAGGCGGCTCCACACGGCTCGCCAAACCTCTACACACCTCGACTGGATCTGGCCGCCCCTTGCATGTAGATTGCAGGGCTCGGCACTGTCTCCCCCCTTTCCTTTACACCTTGTGCTGCTCAATGTCGAGGGCAGGAGAGAAAGAAGAACATGCCGGGCTCCTCAGGGCAGCCTGAGGCCAAACTTAGAAGAGGATCGGCGGTGAAAAGTTTAA